>JAUMJK010000308.1:317500-372228 GCA_033558105.1 Coccyzus lansbergi
TCTGTCTCTAAAACTCCAGATATTCTATATGCATTGACACTTTTGAATCTATGGCGGCAATGTTTATTTTTTTATGCTAGATTTAAACCTCCACAGTACACCTAAAGGTAAATTTCAGTTTTCAGAGTTGTATACTACCCTGCACATTTCGACTCTGTAGAGAGTCTTAAATATGTTCTGTAAACTGAGATCAGCACCTGAGTGTTGGAAGGTTTCAAGACTGGATCTGAGATAAACTGACTGCAAAGAAATGCAGAATGTTCCAGAGCTCATTTTTGCAGGCGATTCCCTTGCGCGCCCTGAGCAGGAGCAGCCCTGTGATCTTCAGAGGGGTTCCTGTCATTATGTCCACGTAGGACTGGGCCCTCATAGTCTTTCCCAGGATGAGTGTGTTGTATTCACAGTGCTTTTCTACTTGATTGTCAAACCGTTTTGCAGAATATCCTGGCTCTCCAATTTCTTTAATATACTTTAATGCATTTATTGGTTGCTTAGATTGGTGCCTTTCTTAATAAGATTAAGAAAGATTAAGTGATACTGGGAATTTCTCCCAATGCGGGACGGACTTGTATTTATCAAATAAATCCAGCAAAGAGAGTCTTAAAACAAAACCAGTATTTTCTGTGCCAGAGACAATAATTTATAAGTGCAGATGTGTGGATCTTATTCTCCAAGTGTCAGTGAACTTAACAATTCGTGATAAACAGAGCTCTTTCCAAGGCTGAAATAGATACAGGCTTGACAATCCCGTGGCTGTTTGTCTTGCACGGCCAGTAAACTGAAAAAAAATCCCCCTTCCTTTTCTGTCAGTCAGTGCTCAGAAAGAACTTAAGATTACTCTAATTCCCACGACAATTTTGAGAGAAAACTGTGACCAGCTTATGTAAGTGATCCACTTTTTTTTTGGAAAACTGCTGTTTGCCATCCCGAACCTCCTTCAGCAGCTGGAGATGAAGGGTAGGGGCGCTGTGTATGTCTGGCACGCAACAGCATCGCTGGGCTGCCCTGCCAATACTGCATGTCTCTAAAAAGGAGTTACGTTATGGAAGGTTTTCCTCAAGCCACCTCATTTTTTATCTGTTTTAATGAGAAAAGAGACCTCTAAAATGGGGTGTTAATAACAGCCTGAAGTCACCTTTTCAAATCCTGTTACCATTTCCCCCTTCTTGGTAGTTTTTGGTTTTCGGTTGTTTTTATTTTTTTTTTATTTGTAAAAGGTAGTTTATCAGGCATTTCAGGAAAATTCAGAGTAGAAACAGTGAGCCAGATTCTTCTTTCAGTTACTCTTAATTACGCATCCAGAATAGCTCTACGTATGCTGGTGCAACTGCTGTTCACTTATTGTAGCTTGTAGGAAACAGCCCAGCATTATATATAAACAGCAAACTGGATGGTCGTATTGGCTTTTGCTGGGATAAGTGGTGAAACATTGGATCCAGAAGCTAAATGACATAAAGAAGGTGTTAGCAAAAAAGTAAATAAGTTGAAAGATGAAACAAGGGGAGACAAGGTGAAGTTTCAGATGTGTGGCCCATATTAATAGATGAGATTGTGTATAAATACAGGGATCTGCTTAATAAACAAAACTGCATATGGATTGTAGGACTTGGTCCTTATTTAATGTTCATGTCTCTTCTCTGCTTTTACTAAGGAGCTCAGAGGCTCTCTTTGAATTATGAAAAAATGGGTGAATCGTTGAATTTCTGTATTTTTTGCAAATCTCACAATATTTGGGGGTTTTGTGTGTTGGGTTTATTTTAATTGAAAGCCCCATGTTCCAGAATTGGGTGAGAATCTCACCTTCCATTTAAAAAACCCAAGAATTATAAATTTTCTGGCCCTCATACTTCCAGAATAAAGCTATGAGATACTTCCCATATGCATGCATAGGATTCAGACTAACAGCAAAGTTGTCCCTCTGGAACATTTATTGTTTTTAAGTTGGTCACATTTTTTGAATGTTTGGTTTGAAACCCTATAACTGTTTTCCCCTCTCTCCATTCATACTTAATTTTTTTAGAAGAAGTTAATGTTTTAAATCTTAAATGGATGTTAGAAATGAGATGTTATCTGTACAAAAAGAACTAGTTTGTTAAACTGCTTCCAGGGAAAACTAGCATTCGAAGCTCCAGATTTTGTAAGACACGTAGATGAGGCCCAGAACAGAAAAACACTTGAAGGTTGCATATCAAGTCTCCTAAAATAGGTATATTTCCCCTAGTCATAATTATCTTATTTATTATTCTCCCCAAAAGCAGCATGAGTATGCACAATGCATGAATCTATTCAGTAAGGGTCGGATTTTTTTCAGGACACACCGAATAAAACTGTCCGTGTGTTAAAGTGAGTATAATTGTGAATATAGATGGAGTCTTCAAAGCTCTGAGAGTCTGCCAGTTCACATAGACCTTTATTTTTTAAATGGATATATCTATATCTATATACATGTAGACGTTTATTTTCAGAAGATACCAACATCTTCACTGCTGTGGTCTCTCTGTCTGCAGACATCGCTGTCTCTCACTAAAGCTAGTGGTGGAGGTTATGGTCGACCAATGACGCTGTGGGCTTCCTAACGGAAAACTCACCTGGTAGGAACAAGCCACAGGGCTGGTTGGCAGGCATTGTGTGCTTTGGGATATTTAAGTACTATCTGGGAATCATAGAGCGGTTGCTGGGACACAGATGAGGGGATTTAGGTTGATGTGGTTTGGCACTGCAGATGTAGTGAGAGTATGTAGAGAGTACGTGCTGAGAACAAGTCACGGATGACATGAGTTATGTTCCCGATCCACTGGAGCTTTCCACAGGGCAAATCTGTTGCCCATTGATGTAACTGAGTTGTCTGACCTGGGTGAAAATTCTTAGCTGCTCTTTGAAGAGCACTTCGAGAGCTTCTCAAGGAAGGGTTGCAGGAGATGGCTCTAGAAGGCACAGCATGAAGAGGTTAACCTGGCTATGACTGGTTTGGCTTTGTACAACAAGGAGCAATGCACAATTATTTTTAAGGAGAATAAGTTTAGAAATGCTTCTGTTTCTTATGTTAAAAATTCAGATCTTAACTACTCCAAGTGGGTGTAGGGCGAGTGAAAGAGCTGAGGTTGTGTCAGTGTTCGAATCAAGACGTCTTATTTTCAGAGTATGTATTAGATAATTTAAGGTATGTAATTTTTCCTTTCCTCAGTGTGTGGATGTTCACATTCCAGCTTAAGACAGCTGTTTGTGTAAAATACAACCTGTGTCCCTTCATTCTGGAATAACTATGTCTGAGCGCACCTGAGCTAGTTGGGAGGAACAGAGGTGCCAACCGCTGTAGCTTGGGGCAGTTTAAACTGGCTAGAGATACTTCATCCCCTTTCACAAGGCTGAGGGAGCATTGGATTTTCCTTAATAAATCAAAATAGTTTTTTCTTGGGCAAAACTCGGTTGTCTGTACTGGGCTGCCCAGCATCCAGCACGGCTGTTGTAAATGCTGCTGCCAGTTTCCGTGCAGATAAGACCCACGAGAGTCATGGAGGAGCTGTTAGAAGGGGAAGTGATTTTTCCTTAGACTGATTAAAATTCTTTGGGCTTTCTGTTTGTTTGTTTTTAAACACCTATTTAGCTTTTAATTAACATTTAAGAGAAAGGAAGCTGGTTAAATATTCAATACCTCCTCCCTTTCAATTAAGGTAGAACAGTACACAACGTGTGATGAGGCCTTTGGGAAGTATGGAAAAACAGAGAAGAGCAGGCTCCTGATTATTGTTTTCAGAGGGACTGGAAAGGTGAAACTCATCTGATTATTGTTACCATTAACAGTAATAGTGTTTAGGCTTTTTCTTGAACACCAGAATGCAGTTTTAAAGCATGGTTATTCTATAAAACCGTATTTGCTGGGTTTTGCCTTTAAATATGTTTATTTTTCCCATACTGTTCCTCACTTGTTGGGGGGCAAGTATAGGGAATTTTCTAAGCCTTTTTGTTAGCTTAGTAGGTAGGCTGGAGAAGTTATTATTTATTCTGCGTGTTTTCATTTTGATACAATTCTTTCAGTCTGAACAAGTTCGTAACCTCAAACCACACAGTCCTGAAAGCTCAACTGACCAAGTGGGAAAGAGCTTTGTCACCGCCACGCTCTGTGCTAGGACCAAGTCTCTTCCCCATTCCCTTCTTGCGTCTTGAATAATCCAGTTTCCTTCTGTCCCTGAGTCCGCTGTCTCTCAGAACTGCACATAAAACATTTAGGAAAGAACGTCTCAATGAAAGAAATTGATTGGAAAAATATACTAGTGTATATAATTCAATAAATACGCTTCCCAAACCTAAATTCTTTCTTTTTTTTTTTTTTTGATGTTGTCTACCCTCATTCATAATTTATCTAACAAAATACTTATTTTGTTAGAAATCCTGTTTAAAACAAAATTAATGTTAACTGAAAAATTAACACCATCTTACGTTATGGAACCACATCAAACCACTGACCAAAAAGTGGTGTATTTTTCTTTTTGCTTTCAAGCTTGCTATTTCTTTCAATGTGGTGAGGCAACTTACCTGCAGAAAACAATTTGTTTATATCAAACATCATTCAGAAATGATTTTTTTTAATCATTGTGTCACATAAACAGATTTTTAAAATGGAATTGCTGACACCAGGCATCGGCTGTATAAATGTGTATCTCTGAATGAGTGGTTGCTTTTTCCTAAGGAACAAAGAGATGGCAGATGCTAAAATGCATAGCTGTTGGATATATTTCATATCTTCTGACTTCAAGGTTTACTGGATATAAGAACACATGGATTTTGAAAAACAGAAATACATTTTTGTGCAGAAAGGTTTCTGACTGCGTGTAAAACTAGGCTTTCCAGTTCAGCTTTATGATTAACTTATTGTGATGACCTACCATCAAAAGCATGGGGACAGTACAATGTTTTTTAAGTAGCTGCTACCTTGTCACTTGTGTACTGACCTATTCAGCGCTATGGCTTTTTATTCTTAAAAAACCTGAAGGTACTTCCTGCATGACTCTTTCTTCCAAAAATGCATGAGTGGCTTTATGTATGTGTCTGTCTTGTGATCGCTCATCAGTAGAGTTAATGATGTGTATTTATTGGCTGGACTAAACCAAAAATTGGTCCAGTTGGTTCAATAATCAGTTAATTACCAGATATTTTCTTAATTATTGAGAGTCCATTTCTACCACAGCTGTAAATAATATAAAACCTCTCATTGCCTTCAGCTAAGGTGGTATCTTTCCTTTTAAAATTTTTTTTCCATGGTGTTTTGTTTCTAAAGCCTGTTCATAAAAATGAAGAAAAAAATTTCACAGTTCCAGAGGGTAAAGAAAACAAACCTGGATTGGAACTGGGTGATCTCTAAGGTGCCTTCAAAGCCAAACCGTTCTGTGACTCTATATTTCAGTCAGATCAGCATCCAGGTGAACTTAACGCCCTGTGAAGATGGTTTCTTGCTTTGTTTGGGTTTTTTTCCCCTTTCTGTATTTGATTTGTAAGGGAAAAAGTCTGGAAAAGTAGCATGCATGTATATGAAAATAGTCGAGTTCTGTTATCTAGAAAATTGTTTATATGATTAAAAGTTCTACAAGCAACCTTATACTGAAGTGTCTGAATTGGTTGACCTCAGAGGTGTGTCCTTTAGATGCAAATACCACTATTGTTAATTTTATCTCAGCTGGATATAAATTTTATCCAGTTCCAACAAGCCCATGCCATAGACCTCTAGAAAATGAAGAAGTCAAAATTGCTGATGAAGGCCACGAGACTGATGCAAAAAGGATTTTGCCTGTGCATTTGGGAAGAGAGACCTGCTCAGCTAGGTAGTGTGGGCTTCCCATTATGAAGAGAGGAGATGAGGCTATGGAGAAGGCTCTGCCCCTCTCTTAGATCATTCCTAGTCGTTCTGTGGTAAGAACATCTTCAAGAGGGGATAGAGAGAAAGCAGGGATCTGTTTCGGAGAGTATGTGCCACAGAGGAGCTTTCCCAGGCATCAAGGACACCAAGTCTTGCTGGCAAGGAGGCCCGTGGCATTGGTAGATACTTTACTGAACCAGAAGCAAATACAGGACCTGCAGATGTTTGTGCTACACATGTAGAGATACCTAGATGAACCTCAACCCCATTTTCTCTGTATCATTTTCCTCTTCTAACTCCAAACTCTCCAAAGCAGTTGCATAGGGAGGGAAATACTGATGAAAAGCAGTATCAGTAAATCATTAACTTTATTCTTTCTGTGTTTTAAGGTGAACATACGCAAGAAACCAATTCACCTCATTCGCTGAAGAAGGATGTAGAAAACATGGGGAAAGGTAAAATAAATAAGGGCCTCTTGCGTTTTTAAACTGCTCTTTGTTTTAATAGAATATGAGGATAATAGGGGGCACTTTTGTTCTGCACCATATTTTAAGCTTGTCAAGTAACATATGAATAATATATGGACCTTTGGGTGGATATAATTGAGATTAATGCATATATATCAATCAATACATGACACTGTAATATAATACTTTAAAATAATATATTACATTGATTTATATTCATGGCTTTCTGCACAAAATCTATTGTAGGTCCATGCAACACTTTTTTTTTTTAATAAATGCTAAAATATTTTATCTTACAGTAATGAATTGCTCTACAACTGTTCTTTCAAGAATTATTTATACAGATTAGCAAAACCACTTTTCTTTTCTCTTTGTTAGAGGAACTCCAGAAGGTTTTGTTTGAACAGATCGACTTACGGAGGAGACTAGAACAGGAATTCCAGGTGTTGAAAGGAAATGCATCTTTCCCAGTTTTCAGTAAGACACCTATCTGTGGTTTTGGCATTGTTTGTCGGTGGGTGGTTGTCATTAGGTTGTTAAAAGTGGAGAGATGTGCTCTTAGTTGTGCTTCCAAGGTTGATGGCACTTCTGCTGTGGCTTCTTGGGGTGCCCAAGCAGGTGTTTTGTAGGGAAAATGAGAAGATGGTTGTCTAATTTGGTGTGCAGTTTACTGGTTTTGATAAAATTGAATACCACAAGTAGACAGAAACATGTATGGGGCTTCTCGGGGTACAAGGCTGTTGATGATCTTAACAAGCTTCTTGGAGGCTTTTGAGGACAG
The DNA here is from genome assembly GCA_033558105.1 of Coccyzus lansbergi. NCBI lineage: Eukaryota > Metazoa > Chordata > Aves > Cuculiformes > Coccyzidae > Coccyzus > Coccyzus lansbergi. The sequence goes on from JAUMJK010000308.1 coordinate 324,600, forward strand.
AGTGCTTCATAGTCACCTTTAGGTGGTTCTGGTTGATGCTGGGGACCTGATTTTGCCTATGTTTTAAGGAGCTTGTTTGGTTTTTCACTCTTGAGATGGTCTGTTTGAGACAACCCTTTCACGGTGGCTCAGCAAGGTGTGGCTATCTCGGGGTGGTGGAATGTGCTAGGCACATGTTAAATAAAAGAAACTGAAGTCCACACTTAAGTTTTGTTGTGAAGCTGCCAGGAAGTTGAACTGCTTGCGGAGGGATATGGAATAAGACCTATTGACTGAGGGCTTTTGAATGCACTGGCAGCAGCAGGGGAAAGAAGGCTTCCAGGAGAAATCCCACGTTGACCAGGACAAGGTAGAAGACACAGTAAGGGCTCTAACACGCAATGAATTTAGTGTTACAGAGCTGGAATGAGCAGGGCTTTTCCATTGCTCTCTGCCCATCTGTTACATAGCACCACACAGAGATCCATGCTGTCGTGCAGGTTTCCCTGTGCTTGGCTGGCACGGCTAGGCAGCTGCCTTCCCAAACAGACCCTCAATTACGTATTAAATGCAACCTAAAGGAAAAAGCGTGTTTGGACCAACCTTTTACTACCTTATGAACTCCAAAGGAGATCTGACAACATCTCCATTCAGTATTTTCCTAATGTTGGTGGTGTGAGTTTTTTTCTATAAGGCCTGCTTTTTAAAGATCTCAATATTTGTCCTTGTTTTCCTGTGAGGCTGTTCACTTGGCTTGCAGTAAGCCGAGACAGATTCATTTAAACCTTCCCAGACTGATTTTCAGGCTCTTCTGCTGTTTGCTGACTCCTGTGTGACCAAACTGTTTATCCAGCACTCAATGCAGAACACCTTTGTGCTAGTTTACCATAGTTTCTTAAAGACTTAGAAACGGTCTAGAGAACTCTAGTTTCGTTAGTCCTCTGAGTTCTTCATAAAAGCTTTAGGGACAAAAAAGCAGTGTTATCAGTATCTGTGAGATAACCAAGCCAACTAAAACCCCACTGCCACAAGCTGCTGAGCGTGGCACCTCCCTGAACTGCTGCAAAAGGTACGAAGGCAGTCAGCATTTTCCTGTTATTTAAAGAAAGTACGTTTGTTCCCTTTCTGTAGCATCAACTACAGTGAGTTCAGGGAAGCAAGGAAGTGTGAGGGCTCTGGGAATGACTCCAGCTTTAACCCAAATACCGAAAGATGCAGGCAGCTTCATAAATAAAGGAGAAGAGCTGCCTGAGGTGATACGGATATTAATGAAAGGAGGATAACCTCATCCTTCAGCATAAATTCAGTCATTACTTGGCTTTGGGAGTGAGGTAATTTTCGAATAATTTGTGTAGATCCAAACACTGATGTGTGGTATTGGCGAAACGGCATCTTGGAGTCCTGCCATTCAGGTCACTCATTTATCCTTTTGTTCCTCTACAGTAAAATTAATGCTCTGTCATTGTCTTGTAAATAAACACTGCAATTAAACCACATGAAATACAATTCAAATAAAAGAAAAGGACATGTACGGCTGACCAAGGAAGTGGCGACTGTGTATGCCAGCTTGAAAAATATGTGGTTTCAATGTACCGCAAAGTAGTGGTCAATTTTCTTCAGGATTAAAATAGAAACCAGATAATGTGCTATAAACAATATATATGAGTGACCGTAAAACCTATTTACAGATTTAGATTTACCAAAAAATCCCCCCCTCCTCCGCATATAATAAAACAAGAAAAAAGGGTCTTTGTAAAGTAAGTAAGTGTAAAATTCACAATCAATGTTGTTGGTCCTCTGGAGCAGTATGTGTTCTGGCAAAAGAGATGGGGTCTGTGCCAGGCTCTCACTGCTGTATGGGGCTACTGCTTTAGGCCAGGCATTAGAAATTATTTGCTTTGCCCTGTTTCCCAAGCCTGTGGCAGAATTGGATAAGGAGAAGCTGGGGAGAGATCAAACTAAAGGAAAGGGGAGACAAAATCAGAATTTTGTTGTTGGATTTGTCATGGCCTGGAGACATCTGAGGCTGTAAGAGGGAGTGAGGATCAGGCAGGTCACAGGCTTTATATCCCAGTCTGGGTCACTGCAGCATCGGGCTGAGTGGCCATGGGGACTGAATGTCTGTCTCATCCCCAGAGCTGCTAAGGTCAGGAACACACAGCTAGGGTGATGCTGACTCGCATGGGAGGTGGTGACCCTGCCTGTGCTTTGTGCTGTCTGCAGATAAATAAGAAGCCTTAGGATGTAAGTCTTCTCCACCTTTTCTAAAAAGGAGAAAATTCATCCCTGGTTCAACTTGGAGCCAGTTCTATGAGATGTGAAGGTAATGCTGTGTCTCTCTAGAAATTACTCCTGTTGAATTAGCTGGAGTTAACTCCAAAGTCACCTTTTTGGGGGTCTTGGATTTGGAACAGAGCATGTTTGGGGTGTTACATACCGATAAGATTAAACCACCAACCACAGCAGTGCTATGTGGTCTCTTGTGTAAATGGTGTTTGGTTTCCATGTTCTCCTCAAGGAAATCGCTGTTAAATGAGAGCTGATCTTATTTGCAAGCTCATTTAGCACTACCACACTGCACGCTTCTCTGTGGGTTTGGTACCTTCTTGAAATGTGGACTGCAGTGATTTTTAAACTGGCAAACCTTGTCTTCTCGTGTTGCACCTTTATTTGTCATGTTGTTGTTGTACTTGAAAGCTGCAGAGGAGCTTTTGCTTTGCCTACAAGATCTCTCAGTGCAGAGATCACTTGAGGAAAATAAAGTAAGGTCTGATCACTTAAAGAAAATGGAAGAATTTACTGTCCTGATAGAAACATGAACACCTATGCATGGTGACAGCGTGTGCTCCCAGATCCCTTCGCAGGTTTGTAGCTTTGGAGTCGGCTGGTGTGCATTTTGTCCAGCTGCATTTAACAACGTAGTAATAAAATTGTGGAGATGTAGTCTGGGTAGTTAAAAGTATTTAATTTTGTGTTAAGAAAACTATTTAAATATTCATATCTTTTCTCTTGGGTCTTGCTCACGGCTTTGTCTCTAAGCGTTCAGACTCGGAATAGATGCTGCCGGAAAAAACACTATCCCTGCCATTAACATCCCATTTCCACTGTGAGCGTGGACATCTGCAGTGCAGAACTGAGCGAGATTTCTGAGCTATTTGTTCTGAGAGGTGATGAGCCTGTGAGGAGGCAGTCGACAGGAAAATGTGGAGGGGAGAAGGAAAATTTTTCCATGTAGCCTTCTGGGAGCAGAGCTGGAGGACCTCAGTAGTAGCTAGCACAGGTCTTCGCTGACCAGAACAGAAGGTGGTCACATTTGTATACTACGTGGGATTTTGGGTGTTAGGAAGAGCATGATTGCAAACCTACTTTATTTCTGTTGGCTTATTTTTTTTTTTGGTCGAGTTGGAGTAAAGTGAACAGGCTGAAAAATTCTGTGGGCATTTACTTGAAATCTGATTAAATTTGTTAAGATGATGCTGTCATATCCTTTTCCATGTGGCAGTGCTGGACTCTGATCATGTCAGCCTGACAGATTTTCTCACTATTTGTTTCACTGTTGTTTTCTTGTTGTCCTAAAGTACTTTGCTGCCTTTTAAACAACAACTTGCTCTTCATTCAGAGAGGGCAAAATTCTTGTGTGAAAGAGGACAGAGCTCTGCTCTCTTGTACTTTCTTTTAGCTCCTACCTATGCCCACACTTGATGGGGACACATCCCCTTTCCCATCAAGCAAGGTACACTCTTTCTTTCCACTGTATGGTGCCATGGCTGCTCACCGCTTTCCTGTTCCTGCATCTGGAGTTGGGAAATTGTGACAAGGCCGTGCCGATGGTTTGGGAGTGGGTGAGCTCCCAGCACTGTGGCAGCTCATGACTGTTCATGGGAGCCTCTTGTTCTCAGTTGGGCTCAGATATTTCCCTTGCAATTTAGGTTTCTCTGCAACTGCCATTACTGTGTTACCGAAGTATCCCACAGTCCCTCAATCCATCCATCCTCCCAGTGCACTTGGCGGATGAAGCAGTGCTTTATTCCAGCCTTAGTGGTGATGAAAAGAGGCATGGAGAGACACACGTACGGAGACCAGGTGTTGAACCCAGGGTTTCTGAGTCCTGGGCTACTGCCCCAGCAACCAGCATGATGGTTTAACTCTCTCAGTTGGTTACCTGTAAATTAATCATTTTAACTATTTTTGCCTAACCCTTCTCCAAGCTAGATGTGTTGAAGCACTCTGTGCTGTTTTCTGTTGGCATTCACCTTCATGCTTCCGTGTTCCAGCATATAGGCTTTTTTTCAGGGATCAAAATTATATTTGTTGGAATGGGTTTTCTTTCCTCTTCCATTTAGTAGTCCATCATTGCACCTATATGTCCATGCATCTCTCTAAGTTCTTTGCTCCTCCTTAATAGTTTTGTTTATATTTTAATTTCTCTCCCGTTCAACAGCAAAGTTATTGGACACAGACCAGCAGTTACTCTTTGACCAAATGAAGTTTTGTCTGAAGTGGTTAGTGAAGAGACCAATAAGGGAAGCAGATGCTATTGGAGCAGGAAGCCACTGTGCAGTACCCCAGCTCTCTAGGCTCTGTGTTTCAAAGGCTTTCTCCCTTCTGAGTTCCATGCCCAGTTTATTGAGCTTTAATCTGCATTTTGTTCAAAGCCATCAGCTCTACGTTACAAACTACAAATCACACCCTACGTCCTTGAATGCTTGCTGTTCTCACATATTGGACATCCCTGTTGATGTCAACAGTTGTATGCCAAAGTGAGGAAGAGCAGTTTTTGCTCTTCAGTGTTGGTAGAGGCTTGATGAATGACTGCAGAGTCTGTCCCGTTGAGAAAATCACTGTGAGAATGAATGCTGGTGACAGAAATCTAGCAGCCTGTGTTTGGTAATTGGGAAAGCAAACTAAATTGATTTTGAGGGACTTTTTACAAGGGCATGGAGTGATAGGATGAAGTGGAATAGCTTTAAATTAGAAGGAGGAAGATTTAGATTAGACATTGGGGAGAAATTCTTCACGCTGAGGGTGGTGAGTCACCGGCCCAGATTGCCCAGGGAAGCTGTGGCTGCCCAGTCCCTGGAGGGGTTCAAGGCCAGGTTGGATGGGGCTTGGATGAACTTGATCCAGTAGGAGGTGTCCCTGCTCATGGTGGAGTGGAACTGAATGAGCTTTAAGGTCCCTTCCAACCCGAACTATTCTATGATTCTAGGATTCTACACTTTTTCTGTGGCCTACAGCGTCTGCTGATGAAGTTTTTGTTAGGCACTCATTGTAATTGGGTGAAGGGTTTTGTAGTGCTTCACAATGCCTCGGTAGTGATTTGGTTTGATTTCATTTAATTTGTATAAGTTCTGCTGTGTGATCTCTGTTTTAAGCTACTGTTTCCCCCCGCCTCCTCTTACAGATAATTTTCAAGACCAGATGAAGCGGGAACTGGCATACAGAGAAGAAATGGTGCAGCAGCTACAAATTGTAAGTTTGCCTTCTCTGCTAAAAATGTTACTGTCACTTTTTTTGTTTTTAAAATGCACTCAAACTTCTCGGTGAGCCATGCAGATGTACTATTACTGTGCTTGTATTACCTTATACTTCGCAAGACATAAGCATGCACTTCTCAGCTGGTTTAGAGTCTTAATTAGCTGGAGATTTACTTTCACATAATAACCAGATGGGTCTTCATGTTTCAACTAAACAAAATGCATTGACTCAATACCAAGAGGTGCTTCTTCACAGAGACACGTGAGGACTGAATCAGTAAGCCTTAAGCAATCCAACATTTTTACTCTATACAAGCTGTTGTGGGGTGTGTTTCAGCCTTCCACAAGGCCAGCTTCTCACTGGTGAATAAAACTGAGGATGTGTCTATTTCATATTTTAGCCATTAGAAGAAATGCTTAACCCAGCAGTAATGAATCCAGGTGCCAAAACACTGTTCAGCATAGGCACGCATTACTATTTAGTCTTTTGTACTTTCTTCTAGCCACCTCCTATGCCCACACTTACTGGGGATGCATCCCCTTTCCCTGCAAGCAAGGTACATCCTTCCTCTCCACTGTATCATGCCACAGCTGCTCACTGCTTTTCTGCTCCTGCTTCTTGTTTTAAAATCAAGAGGGACTTCGCATGTGTTAGTGCAGCTCTAGATATTACATGCAGCTGAGCTGTTTTGAACAACTGACATAGTCCATCCCTCACTTGTCTTGGATTAAATCCATGAGGCTGTTCCTTACTCAGATCCTGCTTAGCATTTTTTTAAGAGCAGGGTATCATAACAAACGGGAGGCTGTCAGCTAACACTTGTTTTGCTTGTGCTTCTTCTGTAACTAGTCTGACATAATTCAGCAGGGGTTTTTTGGAAGCAGACTTGGCGGATGTTCCCACTTAATTGTGAATCAGCCCTGTGCTCAAGCATTTACATTCTTCTTGTGCTTGCCACAGAGCCTAGTGCAGAGAAGGCATTGTCCAGCCTGGTACTGTTATTTTCTGATGGATGGGTTAGGACATAAAAATAAAGCTGAAGGCCAGAATCGTCAGACCTGTGTGCCTATGTTTAGAGGCATTCAGGAGTGGCCTTATTTTTAGAGCTGCCAAACATTCCTTCTGCCTGTTACTGCTGACTTTAGAGATTTCAATGAGAGATGAAGGGTGCTTGAAGGAGATTGTTTACAGAAGAAATTCAAGTCTAGAACATCTTTTGAGATTTTTTTTGTTGCTGGTCTCCATTCTTTTCCTTTACTGCTTCTGCATTCCTCTTTGTCTGCCAATGTCAGGCAGGGAGTTTGGCTTGATCAGTGGATCATATTGTCACAGAAGATGGTAATTAGGATGTCATCCTGAAAAGTACTTCCCCTGGTGCTTTAGACTTGAGGCAGGTGACCTGTCTGATTCCTGCTGTGAATCACATTTAAGCACAAAGTTTGTGATCCCACTTCAGGCTTTATCTCTTGTGTCACCTGAACTTGGAGCTAATTCTCCCTTCCAGGGATGGACCAGATCAGCTCTGACATTTACTTTGTGGCCCATTCGTGAGGTTGTTTCTGAAACTGAACATCCCAGACCTGCAGCAGGCCTGCTGTGGTGGTTTTTCCTATTTACAAGAAGTGGAGAAACCACAGGGTTCAGCGTAGTGCTTTTTCTCAGACAGGAAAAGAACTGTGATTGTGTAATTCACACTCTTTTCACTTCCTGATGGATGCTGCAGAAAGACTAATAGTCATTTATTGAATAAATAATTATTGAATAGAGCTGCCTGAATGTACTTACAGAGAATACTCTCAACACTTAATGCACTGCACCAACAGTTCAGGACATCTTAAACCCACTGTGGCTGCCCGAATTCCAGGGTCATTAACAAAAATGTTGTCAAATCACGACTGAGTCTTTCTGCTAACATGTAAGTGTCCATCCCAACATTCATGAGGCAGATTTTATGTCCTTGAGATCAATAAAAGGATGTTTGCCTGTGAAGAACAGAGAGACTGCTGCAAATAACAAGTGTGTGCATTTGAGCTGGGTGCAGAAATCTTCAGTGATGTTTGGGTTGGTAACTGAAATGGAGTCAGCACTTCTGGTGTGATAATCCCTGTGTGACTTTAATGCATCCCTGGGAATGTATTTTGTATGGTTATTTCTGGAATTAAGACTAATGTCCTAACGACAGAATTCCTTTGGCCTTCCTGAGTTACGACATGGAAGAATTAAAGCTTTTGGTGCAAGATACACAAAACCCATAGTTACGTTTGATTTTTGTTTTTCTTGTTCTGTTTTTAGCAGGGACAAGTTGATTTGTTTTGTTTTGCATGCACGTGGCATGCTTTAACAGACCTCCCAAAACCTGATTTTCTTATTAACAAAGAAATGCAAAGAGTAAAGTGCAAGCATTTAATGTGCACTCATATCTTAATTATATTTACAGCTTTATAGGTGTGTGACTTTGTAATATTAAACTCAAAATTTACTGCTGTAAGAACCACAGAACTCGGCTAAATTGCTTTTTTAGTTTTACAAATATGAATGCAGAGAGTCAGTTTCTTTTGGTTTTCATCACTGCTCTAGGATTATAATAACTTAAGTTTGTTCTTCCTAAAGTCTTGAGCATGACAATGCAGGCATCTCTTGCGAGTACCCGGGGCAGGTTTTGCCCTCACAATAGTTCCGCTTGCCCTGATCTGGAATGCCTCAAGCTGCATAACTAAAACGAACTGCCTTGGAGTATTTGATGTGTCAAAGATGTCTGGAATACAACAAGGTGAACTGCCTTGGAGTATTTGATGTGTCAAAGATGTCTGGAATACAACAAGGTGAAGCTAAGCATTAAATAACTCACCAATGTGACTGTATTCAAACACTTTCTAGTGCAAACACCCGCTGCAAGGTCTTTTTGGGGGTAGCACTTCTTGCCCAGCAAGTTCTGAACGCTGAGCATCACACTTTTCCCCTAATTCCAGGGTGACACTGTGTAACTGTTGCGATGAGGAATTGCCACGTGTGGAGCTGAGCTGCTGTGCGGGCCTGATGCGGGCTCTGGCTGCCCTCTGCCGCCTCCACTGGCTGCTGCACCGCAGAGCCTGGGGCAGACGGGGTCTGGTCCTCGCTGACAGCTGCAGTTAAAGCAGACTTTCTCCAGTGAGGATTTATTTTAATGCTCTGTCCTCTCTGGCATCTAAAAAATTATTTTATGGCTTCCTGAAAGTCAGCTCATTGGGAAAATGGGGGAGGGGTGCATCCTCTTCTGTTACATCCCCTACAAGGGATGTTGATTTCTGTGGATATAATCTGACTTAGCTGGTAGCTGACTTAGCAGTGGGACATTGTGCAGCCACCAGGAGCTTCTGTTGAGAAAGGAGCTGGTCAGTGTCTGGAGCTGATGCTAGGAAGTAATGCAGCCTGTTTGTGCCAAGCTCTCAGGCAAGTGCCAGGAACCAAACAATCCTTGTATTTAATGGGAAAAATGGTTCTTAAATCACTGAATGTTTTTTTTATCTTCTTATTCTTTAGAAGTGCTGTCTCACAGATTGCCTAAGTACAATGTGTGTACTTGGAGGTCATAGATAAAATATGGATTTTACTTATGATTCAGGCATGGATGATCTGTCTGCTATTGTGAAGTGGTACAGAAAGGACCACTGAAAGGAAATTGCTGCCAGGCAGATTGGGGTAGATTCTAGCAGGTTGCCCAGAGAGGTGGTGGATGTCCCATCCGTGGAAACATAAAAGGTCAGTTTGGATGGGGCTCTGAGCAACCTGTTTGAGTTGAAGATGTCCCTGCTTGTTGCAAGGGGGTTGGATCTGAATGACTTCATGGTCCCTTCCAACCCAAATCACTCTATGATTCTAACATGCCATGTGTTGTACAGCCTCAGAAGAGCTCACCTGCCTATAGAGTTGTTGCTTTCTGTCCAGCCTGACCAGGGTTCCTCTTGTCAGGGCAGCCCAGCCAGCCTAACAAAGCACTGAGTCAGCTCAGATTTGAAAAGTGTGAACTTTCTTCCTAGCTGCCTCGTGGGAGAAAATACCAGAAGTAGCATTTCCAGCATGACAATTATCCTTAAATGTTTTTTTGTGAACCCCTCTAAAGCATTGTCACAGAGAAGTAGAGCAGTGAGCAGCGAATTTAAGCCTCCTGCAAACAGGCTACCTGTTCTTAATTTCCTTCCAGGAGTCCCATATGAGTAGTTCACAGGTTCTCAGGAGGCGCTGACCACGGTTGTATCCAGTCAAGAAAAGCTAAGGTGGTGTTTGTCGCCCTGCCACTGCAGTTTAGATAGTTAAGACGAGGAGGTGATCCAATGTCACTAATTTTATATAGGGTGTAAAGTGCAGCAGATCTTTGAGAAATGTTAGAAATGTGAATTACTTGGGCAGTTTCTTGTCTTTCCAGCTCAGGTGCAAAGTGTTGATTTGGTTTCATTTAGGGTTTTTAAATTTATTTATACCCCCCTGAACTGACATGCTCCTCAGCAGACTCACTTGGGCTGATAATGATGTTCAAAGCCCAGAACTGGATCCAGTGGAAACTCCCTGCTCTCAGTGCTGCTTTGAACCAACTCTGTTCTTCAGAGGCAGACAGGGATATCAATCAGGAGCTGTCCACTTGCAAAGTTTATTTCTATCTCTGCATCATCTTTCATCCTGATCTTTAAAGAGTCACAAGGAGTGTTTAAAAGAAGGGAAAATCTACCATGGGGTAACATTGGTAAATCTTCAGAGGTATGAGATCATGTTCCTCTGGGTCCTCCTGTAATTAAGAAAAGCACCAGTAGATTTAATTCCTATTTTAGGTTGTATATGAAAAGTAGGTGATTTTTACAACTAACGTTTTCCTTTCATAAACACAGAGTATCCACATTTTTGCATGCAGAGACCATATTAAAAAAATGAAAATAAGATGTATCAGTGCTTTGTTTGGATTTCTCTTTTGGTCTGGTCCATCCAGATTGGTTGACCTTGACAAGACTGTTAGAGGCAAACATGGGTTCAGTAGAACGGCCCTTGGATGTCTTGAGCTGCATCTTTTCCTGAAGTGGCAACCAAATAATAACAGGTGAAAGAACATTCCTGCAACTCTGTTTACTGCCTCTTGAAGAATTCAAGGCAGATTTTGTTACTTTGCCCCACATATCCCAAACAGAGAGAGATTTATTTTTTTTTGTTAATTTCATCTTCTGGAAGGTGGGTGCTGGGCTCTTCTCCCAAATAACAAGTGATAGGAAGAGAGGAAATGGCCTGAAGTTGCATGAGGAGAGGTTCAGATTGGACATGAGGAAAGATTTTTTTCACAGAAATAGTTTTCAGGCTGTAGCAGAGGCTGCTCAGGGAGGTGGTAGAATCCCCATCCCTGCAGGGATTTCAAAGACAGGCAGGCACGGTGCTCAAGGATGGTACTGGACAGGTATGGGGGGATTCAATGATCACAAAGATCTTTTCCAATCAAACAGTTCTTGATTCTGTGCTTTGGCAGTTGGGATCACACCGCAGGTCTGTTTCCATGTGTTTGGTTACCTTCATGGGATTGTTAGTGGAGATCCCCTCTGGGTTTAATGGTACAAACTGGGAAGATGTCCTTTTGTCCTATGTGTCCTTTTGACGCTGAATGTAGCACACACATCCCTGACTGTGTACAGAGAAGTGAGCTGACAAGTACTGTTTTCAGCAGAATTTTATTTGTCTCTGTCTCCTTTTTCAAGGCAAGTGAGCAAAACCTTCATCATGATAATGCATCAGATAATGCCTTGGGTTGACAGGGTGGAGCCATGTCTCTCCAGTAAATTCAAGTGTTAAGAAAAGGAATGCTTGCAGAATTAATGGCTATGAAACACAGAAGTAAAAGCTACCTTTCTTGTACAGTCTACAGAAATTCTGATCCAAAATGGATGCGTATATACTAGAGAGCCACAAGCCAGTCTCTGATATTGCCTGGTTGCCAAATCCTTTTTCACAGAATCATAGAAGGTTTTGGGTCAGAAGGGACCTTAAAGCCCATCCAGTTCCAACCCCCCTGCCATGGGCAGGGACACCTCCCACTGGATCAGGTTGATGAAAGCCCCATCCAATCTGGCCTTGAACACCTCCAGGGATGGGGCAGCCACCACTGCTCTGGGCAACCTGGTCCAGGGCCTCCCTACCCTCACAGTGAAGCATTTCTTCCTAATATCTCACCTAAATCTCCTGTCTTTCAGCTTAAAATTGTTCCCCCCTCAACCTGTCCCTGCACTGCACAAGAAAGAGCCCCTCCCCAGCTTTCCTGAAACCCCTTTCAGCAGTAGAAGCTGCTCTAAGGTCTCCCTGGAGCCTTCTCTTCTCCATGCTGAACAACTTCAGCTCTTTCAGCCTGTCCTTTGAACAAGCCTAACTCTCTCTGCCTTTTCCTATGGAAACTTCTTTAGCACTTGGATCATCTCCATGGTCTCCTCTGGGCTTACTCCAACAGATCCATGTCACAGAATCACCAAGTTGTAAAAGACCTCCAGGATCATTGAGTCCAACCATTTCTATCAAACACTAAACCATGTCCCTCAGCACCTCATCCACTCACGCCTTAAACACCTCCAGGGAAGGTGACTCAACCCCTTCCCTGGGCAGCCCCTGCCACTGCCCAATGACCCTTTCTGTGAAAAACTTCCTTCTGATGTCCAGCCTAAATCTCCCCTGGTGGAGCTTGAAGCCATTCCCTCTTGTCCTGTCCCCTGTCACTTGGGAGAAGAGGCCAGCTCCCTCCTCTCTACAACCTCCTTTCAGGTAGTTGTAGAGAGCAATGAGGTCTCCTCTCAGCCTCCCCTTCTCCAGGATAAACACCCCCAGCTCTCTCAGACATTCCTTATAAGGCCTGTTCTCCAGCCCCTTCACCAACTTTGTTGCTTTTCTCTGGACTCACTCCAGAGCCTCAATATCCTTCTTGTGGTGAGGGGCCCACAACTGAACACAGGATTCAAGGAGCGGTCTCCCCAGTGCTGAGTCCAGAGGGAGAATAACCTCCCTAGACCTGCTGGTCACACTATTTCTGATCCAAGCCAAGATGCCATTGGCCTTCTTGGCCACCTGGGCCACTGCTGGTTCATGTTCAGTTGCTGTCAACCAAGGTCGTTGTCTTCCAGACAGTCCTTCCTGTGCTGAGGACTCCAGACCTGTCCCTGTGTAGCAGAGACCAGATATGCACTTTAGAAATGGATCTCAGATGCCTTATGCGTATCTGCACTTTCATTCATGTTGTGTAGCATATCCAGAGCTTTATAGATTCCTTCTAGATGAAGCAAAAAAGGGGGGATGTATTTCAGGAATGGACTCAGGACTGTGCTCTGGCTCCTGACGGGTGGTCAGTACACAGGACCAGAGCAGAACTAGCCATGGGAAAAGAACCAAAACAAATGCAGCATGGATCCTAGGAGTTAATTCTGCACCTTGCAGATCTGCTCTCATTGTGATTGTATTGCCTGTCAATGTGGTCTCAGTTATAGGAAACAGATTGCTTGCTACTTAAAACCCAACCATCTGTGTTTTTGTTAGGGTTGGCAGGGCCATGTATTGGATCCTTATGCCCACTGGAGTGTCTGCATTGCAATATGGATGTGGAAAAAGGGCTGTAGTGTCATGAAGAGCCCTAAATTCTGTTGTGCTGCAGCACCAGCATTACCAAATGCTCTTCCAATGACAAAGGTAGAAGATAATATTGTAGGTGATGTAACTCCTGAAGAAAGTAGTCTTTTCCCTATTGGACACCCACCTCTCCCAGTTTCATTTATTACCAGGAGGATGGATAAACCAACACACATTGAAAAGGCACTGATGTGCCAAATATAGCAGAGAGGTGGATAAAGAACAGTTAATTTCTGACAGAAAGTACCCCGTTGAATTATCTAGGTCAGTACGGCTTGGGAGATGTCCTATATAACTGGCGGCCATGCAATCCGATGTTGGCCATTGCAAGTGGGAGGGAGGAAGAAAGCTGTAGGTGAAGAAGCACCACAAGTCTCAGCTGAAGTGTGCTTATCCAGGCAGTTTGTTTGTGGTCCCCTTTTTAATCTAAATAATGCAAAGAGGTTATCAAGTAAACAGTTTCTTTGCATGCTCTTCTCTGCCACGGTTTGGAAAGGAGTTTTAAAGCCTTTGCAAACACTGTGTCCCTGGAAGGCAGCTGGTGGAGCGGACAGCTCTCTGCTTTCCAGGGGAGCTGGCAGTAGGCTTCCTGTTGGCTTTCAGCTTCTCTGAAGGGTAGAGGTTATAAGAGCAGTCAGAGAAGACACCTGGATCCTGGGTCTTTCCAGGCCATCAGCAGTTTGGTCCTATCATTTCATGCACACACATTTCCCCTTTGCCAGGGAAGAATCATGCCCCTGAAAAAGGCTTCTACTTTCATCCAGCCAAGGCTCACCTATGCAGACACTGCTGCTTCCTCATGCTGCTGCATGAGTGACCTCTTTTTCTGAGAGTTGAAAGTATGAGTTCCTGAGCTGCAGGTGCCCCTTTCTTCTCATCCTGAGCCTTTCATATTCTTTTCCATATTATGGAAGGCAGGGATGGCGAGAGATGATGGAGTGAATACTGCACTTTACACCAGCCCAGAGACCCAGTAAGCACAACTCACACAGCTGTCCTTATACACTTTAGAGTATATACTATATGTATGTACTACATATATTTACATACTCTGTAGCACTGTGGCTATAAAGTAATTAAAGCCAAAACAGGGATAGGAGTGATGTTAGGTGTCTGGTGAGTGGACATGGGCATAAATTCACTGCTTTCGGTAGATTATTATGTGTGTGGGCAGGTCACCTGAGCTCTGCATTTGCCAGTCTGTCCATTTGCTTTTTGTGCAGCTTACACCTTGATTCTGACTTCAGCTCTACCTGTTTGTCAGCTTCCAGTAACATATTTGGTGTTATTGGGGAGTACAGTCTGGAGTGCCTGACAGCAGAAGCAGGTCACTTCAGTGTGCAGCAGTACTCGGGAGCAAAGGGACATAGATTTTTTGATCCCACCCTTAATTCCTCCAATGATCCTTCCAAAAGGGAACCACAGTGAATTTGCAGTCACTTGGATTGCCAGCTAAGAAGAAATTTGGGAGCAATTTAGTTTTGTTGCATCTAAAGGCCCGGTGCTGGAAAAGAGCAGCCCTGTGCTGTATTCCCAGTAGCCAGTGAGTACATCATCCCACTTCGCTTCTAAATATAACTGTGTTCCCTTGTATGCCTATGTTCTCTGTTTTTCTTTAATTATTTGTTCCACTTCAGTGACTTCCATCAGATTGGTGCAAGACAGAGATAAGTAATATGAACTTCCTAATTATAGTGATATAAATATAAGAAGTCCCGTACTCCCAACTCTGTATTTCAACTGTGCAGAGATGAGTGTTTGTTGCCTGCTCTGTCACAGGCAGCTGATGTTTGTCATATCACAGGAAGCAGAATGGGTGGTGGCTTTATTTTTGCCTGCAACTGATGTAAAAAAAATCAGGAAACATCTTTTAAATTGGGTTTTAGGAACTTATTTTATTTTATTTTATTTTATTTTATTTTATTTTATTTCTGCTTTAACACTTCACAGTTTTGAAAGGAGTACAGTCCTTCAGTTTAAAACAGTTTCCTGCAATGATGCAGGGAGGCAAACAAAACCTTTACTTTGCAGGTATTCCAGTATCGATGCCTTGTTAGCCAAACCTTGGCTTAAAGCAGTGTCTTTGTTTCTGTGTTGTTGCAGATTCCCTATGCAGCAAGCTTGATCAGGAAAGAAAAGCTCGGTGCGCACCTCAGCAAAAGCTAAAGGTGAGCTTGAGAAAGAAAAGATCTTATTCTGCCTGCGCTGGCTGTCTTGTTTTCCTTTGTAAGCATGGAGAGAATTAAGGTAGTCATTTTGTTGCATGATATTACAGCTTCTGCCCTAAAGGCTCTGGTGTTGGGGTGTCTGAAGCCGATAACTGACACATTGTGCAAATTCAGAGGCTTCACTGGTGGACCAGTGGGAGCTGTCCAGGGGGTGAATCCAGGCCTCTTTGCCGGAGCATGTGCTTCTACCCACCAGCACTGAAAAGTGGCATCAGGGTCATAGAATCCTGGAATGGTTTAGGTTGGAAGGGACCTCAAAGCCCATCCAGTTCCATCCCTGCCATGTGCAGGAACACCTCCCACTGGATCAGGTTGCTCCAAGCCCCATCCAGTGTCACCTTTAACACCTCCAGGGATGGGACAGCCACCACTGCTCTCGGCAACCTGGGCCAGGATTTTACCACCTTCACAGGAGAACATTTCTTCCTCGGATCTCATGTCCATCTCCTTCTTTAAGCTAAAAACCATCCCCCTCATCCTATCCCTGCACTCCCTGATAAAGGGCCCCTTCCCAGCTTTCCTCTTGACCTCCTTGTGTCAGGTTCCTTCAGTGAAGTGAGGGAAATACCTTGACATTTGCAATGCAGTAAAATTTCACACGCAAGGCCGGTAGCAATGGGGTTTTCTGCCCTTTTATGGAGCTCTTTCAGCTCCAGGAAAGAGCAGTATATTTTGGGAGCTTTACAGAACTACACCAACACTGTCTTCTGTATTTCAGTCTCTGGCACATGGCAGCTACCCTGCTGCCTGTGTGCAGGATCTCCCTTCATCCAACACTGTGTTTTTCTGGAGTGTTTTATAGAATCATTCAGTTAGAAGAAATGCCATTTCTATCATCAGTGGCCTGAGAGATTCCAGTTCCTGATGCTAAAGCCTTAATATTTGGAATCATAGAAAGGTTTGGGCTGGAAGGAACCTTAAAGCACCCTTCCACCTTGCCGTGGGTGGGGACACCTGCCACTCATTCATGTTTTTCAAAGCCCCATCCAACCTGACCTTGAACACCTCCAGGGATGGGGCAGCCATGACTTCCCTGGCCCACCTGGGCCAGGACCTCCTCTTCATAAGATCTCATCTCAATCTCCCCTCTTTCGTCTTAAAACCATCCCCCCCATCATCGTATCCCAGCACTCCCTGATCAAGAGTCCCTCCCCAGCTTTCCTGCAGCCCCTTTCTGTACTGGAAGCTGCTCTAAGTTCCCCCTGGAGGCTCTTCTTCTCCAGGCTGAATAACTCCAACTCTCTCAGACTGTCAAGGCATTTAAAGGACATTCTCTTTTTTCTGGTAAAACAAGATCAAGGCTTTGAGGCAGAGTCTGGTAACCCCGCTGCTGTATTATGCCACAAAATCTGGCTTCTGGATTCACTGAAAAAAATCCCTGAGGTGGAGTACAAGTTTTAGGAAAAAAAAATAAAAAGAGCTGTTCATATTTAGAGACTTCAGTAATGCACAAGGCGGAGGTATTCAAGAGAAAGTCTGAGGGCTTCCAAGAAGGGTTTGATTGTATTGATGATGGAGACTTGCCTGAGCTATGGAAGAAGCAGACACTTAAAGATAAAAGCATGAGGAGTAAGTATAGATTAACCAGATAACCAGTATCTGTGGCCTTGAGCTCTGCCCACTGAGATAAGGAGATTAATCTGAGCATCAAGTCAGTCTGGTTTACTCTCGTGCACATACTTTCTTACTGACTGCCAGCATTTTCCAGTTGAGCCTGCATTAGTCTGAGCACTGATTTAAAATAACTTCAGTGGTATTAATACCCTGAATAAAACAACACACCTCCCCCAATGAGAAGCAGCAGGTCCTGCCTCAAGCGCCTTGTGCAAACAGTTTTGCAGGAAAAGTCTGCCTGAGGATGGTGGCATCAGATGAACAGCATCGTTTGTTCCCAGCATCAGGTTTTCATTAGCTGACAGGCCCTGCAAGGAAGGTGCTGGCATCCCAGCTACAAGTGTTTTCTGCTTTTGTGCTGAGAGAATGAAGGATGGATGTGTTTCTCACGCTGTTTTTGTTTCCAGTGGCACTCCATCCCTGCAGACAACAGGGATTTCTTTAAGTAGACCCTAGCGCTTTTGAAAGATTAGTTGTTACTTAACTGCTAAGCTAAATCAGCCAAGCAGAGAATCATAACTGCATTGTTGAGAAGCAATTTCAGATTCTCGGTGTGCCAGGCAGAAGAGAAGAAATGTGTGTGCACACACATACCCATGCAGTGCGCCAGGGGTTGAGGGCCCCATGTGTGGCAGAGCAGCCACTCAATTAATGCTCTGTGATTCTTGGCTGCCCTTGTTGGGCTTTGTGTTCCTTCTCACAGCAGGTCATCTTACTTCAGTCAGGGACAGTTTGCACCTCGTCTTAGGATGGAAGAGGATCAATAGAATTGCAGAATCACTGAGGTTGGAAAAGACCTCTGAGATCATCCAGTCCAACTGTCAGTTGAACAGCACCGTGCCTAGTGAACCATGTCCTGAACTGCCATGGCTACAGGTTTTTTTTGAAACCCTCCTGGGATGGAGACTCCACCACTTCTCTTGACAGCCTCTGCCAGGTCTTCACCACTCCTCCAATAAAGAAATTGTGGTTAATATCCCATCTGAACCTCCCTGGCAAAACTTGAGGCCATTTCCTCTCATCCTATCACTTGTTGCTTGGGAGAAGAGACGACCAACACCAACCTCACCACAACCTCCTTTCAGGGAGGTGCAGAGAGCAATGAGGTCTCCCCTCAGCCTCCTCTTCTCTAGTCTAAACTATTCCAGTTCCTTCAGCTGTTCTTTTTACTGTATTTCCACATAACTTTACAGATAGGAACTAGCAAAGTCTCAGGATGCTTCTGGAGCAAGCAACTTACCTGTATCTCTTTCTCAAGCATTGTATATAAATGTGGTAATTCTTTGAGTAAACAAATCTCAAACCTGGTGTTGGTAACATTTTTTTCTCTTCTCTTTTTGTCTCCCTTCCCTATTCCCAGCAGCACAGGATCTTTTTCAGCTGTGACTTTGTGAGTTATAACCCACCACTCACAAATCTAACTTGTATATAGACTGAAAAAACAGGAGAGCTTGGGGATTTAAAGAACAAAACAAATCAGGTTCCTCCGAACCCGAGGACAAGTGACCTCAAAGCATCATGGACAACCATGTAAAATAGAATGTAGCAGCCATTTATTAGTAAAAACAAAACCACATGAGAAAAAACCACATGCCTGTCCTGGATCTTTTTCGGTGGTACCAAAGTTGAAGTCTTTGTGTTTTTAGAAGGACAACTGAACTGGATAGAGAAAATGCTGTTGATGAGTCGTACAGACAAGCTGTGAAAGCAACTGCCGATCCTTTTAATGCCACAGACACTGACAACACCTGCTGGTTCATCTGTTGCTTTTGAATAGTGATTGTTTTATGGGAAGAAATGCGTGTCTTCACCGGATGGGCCAGAACCACATTTGGATGGATGGTTGAATGGGTGGATGGATGGATGAGTGGATGGATGGATGAATGCATGGATGGATAGAGCAGCGTTAGCCATACTACAGTGCTTTTTAAAAGCAGACTGGAAATTCTCACACCCCTTTCCCTCACCCCTTTCCTTCTCTGGTATTTTGCCTGCTGTATGAATTAAGATTGTACTCCTCTGGAAATATTTTACAGTTTAATATTGAGTGTAATTAAGAATATAATCACTGTTATCAAAAAAAAGGTATTTAACTCTGTTGTAGTTTCTTTATCATCAATGTGGATAAAAAGTCTATAATAAAAAAAAAGAAAACTATGAGATCATAGTTGAGATTCCCTGTAATTTAATGCTATGCTTACTCCACTAAGGAAAAGAAATGGGAAATTTATCATAGAATCATAGAAAAACAGAGTTGTTGGCAGGAACCTTAAAGATCATCATGGAAGGGACCTTAAAGCCTATCCAGTTCCAGCCTCTGCCATGGGCAGGGACACCTCCCACCAGATCAGGTTGCTCAAAGCTCCATCCAGTCTGGCCTTGAACATTGATATTTATCTCTGAGGATATCTGGTGAAAAGTGTTGCCAGGGCTTTCCTAAGTGGAATTTGTCTTCATGCAAAAGGTCTCAGTCCCAGCACAGTGTCGTCCTTGAGCACCCAACTGTATAGAACATCGTTCACGCCAGTGCAGCACCACCAGCATCTGAAAGCAGCTTCAGCCACCCCCAGTGTTTGGACATGTTGCAGAGCTGCACTCACAGTATTCCCCTCATTGCCAGCAACACCCCTTGGAGATGAAATCAGCCAGCTTTACACTTCCTTGGTGCAGCCCGACAGTTCTGAAAATCAGAGGAGGAATGGTTTGGGCCAGAAGGGACTTTAAAGTCTATCCAGTTCTAACCCCCACCATGGGCAGGGACACCTCCGCTGGATCAGGCTGCTCAAAAGCGTCTGGATTTTGTAGCATGAAAAAAAGCAACAGAAGCACCAGAAAAGCTGGACCAGGTCAGACCAAAAGTCCATCTGTGCCAGTACCTTGCTCCCAAAATCAGATGAAATCAGATACTTAACAAAAGCACGCACACAGTTAGAGGTCTCTTCCCAGAATGGTGTTTCGCCATCTAATGATTTACAGCTTGTGGGTTTTCTGATCCAGACACAGTGTCTTGTTTTGAACAGCCCTCAATGGATTCCTTCTATGAACTTGTCCAGTGACCTTTTAAAACCTAAGTATGCTGTTAGCAGCTTGCAGTAACCAGTGGCAATAAGTTCTGCAGCTTCTTAGTGTTTGATAGGAATGGTTGGACTCGATGATCCGATGGGTCTTTTCCAACCCAGTGATTCTATGATTCTGTGATTATTGTGAGGAATAAAACCCAGCTTCTCATATTTGGAGCTGCCAACTTCTCACCTCATTGTATGTCCTACGCTTCTCGTTGAGATCATTTGCCAGTTGACTACTGGCTATCCCTGTCCACCTTCTGTATTCAAGTTGTGGTTCTGCTGAGGACAGGCTGAAGGAGTCGGGGTTGTGCAGCCTGGAGAAGGCTTCAGGGAGACCTTAGAGCAGCTTCCAGTGCTGAAAGGGGTTCCAGGAAAGCTGGGGAGGGACTTTTTGCAAGGGCCTGGAATGAGAGTATGGGAGGCAGTGGCTTTAAATTGGAAGGGGGAAGATCTAGATTAGACATTAGAAGGAAATTCTTCACACTGAGGTTGGGGAGGCCCTGGCACAGGTTGCCCAGGGGCTACCTCATCCCTTGAGGTGTTCAAGGCCAGGTTGGATGGGGCTTGGAGCAACCGAATCCAGTGGGAGGTGTCCCTGCCCATGGCAGAGGGTGGAACTGGATGGGCTTTAAGGCCCCTTCCAACCCAAAGCATTTCATGATTCTATGATTCTATGACTCTTCAACTTGGAGAAAAGGCAGCCAAAAAGGCATGATAGATCATAATAAATAAAGTTGTAGTTACCCCTCCAAGAGAAGCAGCCCCATAGCTTTGCAGCCTTCATGTGCCTTTTCCTGATCAGCTGCATCCATTTCAAGGTGAACAATTAGCTGCGTAGCATATCTGGGATGCAGGATACTGTACAGATTATAGTGCACGGTGACATGATGATATTTTCCATGATGAATTAACCTGACTGTAGTGTGGTGGTAAAATGTCTTACCACTACGGATCAAAAATCTTGCCCAGACATAAAGTAATCCCGTTGCTCAGTAAGAAATTATGGCTTTAATGGCTCTTAAGTGCCAGAGCTCCTGGATGTGGTCAGGCGTGCAGAGCAATGCACTGTCCTTTGCTGTTGAAGAACTAGCCTCATCAGGCCGAGGAGCAGACACGAAAGATCTGCAGCAGATTTATTTGTTTTCTACTCCCTGCTCAGCAGCGTTCAGACTGTTGTGTTCAGCAGTGTCTCCCCGCAGCAGGTAAGCAGCACAACCATGTGTAGTTCAAGTTCTGAAACTGTATATTAAATGCAGAGTTCACACAGGTCACAGCAGCGATATGCAACAGGCATGTTTCAAATCGAACACCCAGACTTGGAATATCCAGTCTGACACAATCCCCCACAGCATCCTTCTCTCTAAAATGGAGACATAGGCACCAGATGGGTGAACTGTTCAGTGGACAGGGAATAAGTTGGATGGTTGCATTCGGAGAGTAGTGGTCCATGGCTCAAAGTCCAGATGGAGATCCGTTACTAGTGGTGTTCCTCAGGGGTCTGTACTGGTACCAGTGATGTTTAATGTCTTCATCAATGATACAGAGAGGAGATTGAGTGCACCCTCAGCAAGTTTGCAGATGACACTGAGCTGAGTGGTGTAGTTGCCACACCAGAAAGGTGGGATGTCATCCAGAGGGACCTGGACAGGCTGGAGAAGTGGGACTGTAAGAACCTCATGAGGTTCAACAGGGCCAAGTGCAAAGTCCTGCAGCTGGGTTGGGGCAATCCACGGTTTTAATACAGGAGGTGGGGGGGATGTGATTGAGAGCAGCCCTGCGGAAAATCATTTGGGGTGCTGGGGGATGAGAAGCTTGACAAGAGTTGGCAATGCTCACTTGCAGCCCAGAAACCAGCCTGGGTGGCATCCAAAGCAGTGTGGGCAGCAGGGTGAGGGAGGGGATTCTGCCCACTGCTCTGCTCCTGTAAGACTTCGTCTAGAGTCCTGTCTGGAATCCCCAACGTAAGGATATGGACCTGTTGGAATGAGTCCAGAGGAGACCATGAAGATGATCCGAGGGCTGGAGCATCACCCACCACAAGGACAGGTTGATACAGTTGGAGTTGTTCAGCCTGGAGAAGAGAAGGCTCTGGGGAGACCTTAGAGCAGTTTCCATATGGAAAGGGGCTCCAGGAAAGGTGTGTAGCAAGGTCTGTTGTGACAGGACAAGGAGTAATGGTTTTAAACTATCAAAGGGAGGATTTAGACTGGATATAAAGGATATTTTTCCTGTTAGTGTGCTGAAACACTGGCCCAGGTTGCCCAGAGAGGTGGTGGATGCCCCATCCCTGGGAATATTCCAGGTCTGGTTGGACAGAGCTCCAAGCAACCTGATCAATTTGCAGATGTCGCTGCCCACTGCAGGAGGGTTGGACTGAATGGGATTTTAAAGTTCCCTTCCAAACCAAAACATTCTATGATTCGAACTGGCATGAGCTTTGACCTTCAGACATGGCAGTGCTTCTCCAGGACTTAGAACTTGTCTCATTTCCTTTTAAGACACCTTAACACAATTACTTATGTTGGAGAAGTTAAACAAGCAAAATATGAAGGTGTGTCCCTTCCCTCACTTTGGAGCATAGGATAAGGCCTTTTCTCAGGACTGGACTTTTAGGTGCTTTTAAACCATCTCCCTCAAGGACCTTTATTTATGTTGGCTGGTGAAATCCAGTGAATCATGAAAAGTTATCTGAAGCTGACAGTGTAGCTGAGCATTAACTACTTTGGAGATCGATCGTACTGACAAATAAATACCTTGATTGCTATTAAAATATTATCTCTGCCTGAACAGGGCCAATTAAAGGTGTTACAGAAGATATGAAAGTTTCTTCTGAACTGGGTATGGCATGGAGGATAAGGCCCTGCAAATGAACAGTAAGTAAAATCTCTGCTTTTTTTTTTTTATATATATGCCAATCAAATCCTGGCTGTTCCTGTATATTTTGCCTTCTTCTAGGGGTCAAAGTTCTGATTTCCTTAAAATTTATTCTTCCTTTTTCATAATCTTAAAGTAAAATTTCAAGGCAATTCTGCCAAAAAGTTTGTATAAATATTGTAGTGTACAAAATCCAGAACCTTCTCAGCAAACCTGTACTTTTTAGAGTAGAGCAACAAGGAATTAACAAAAAAAAAAAAAAAAAAAAAAACCAAAAAAAACACGAAACAAAAAACCCCAGCATTTGCTCTGACACTCTTGCATAACCACTTTTACCCACTAGGCTTTCAAAGCAGAATCAACCTGCTCAGCAAAACTGTCAGGAGATTCCTTGTAGGCTGTTTTGATATTTTCCTGTCATCTTCTGTAGCTTTTTTCCCCTTCCTTCCTCGGTTTGTCCATGGAGTTTATGCCCAGATAAGCATAGCCCAGGACTGAAACTGGCTGCTCTTTAAGGCCCCTTCCAACCCAAACCACTCATGTCCTTCCTGTGCTGGGTATTCCAGAACAGGACCCAGGACTCCAGATGAGGTCTCACCAGAGTGGAGCAGAGAGGCAGAATCCCCTCCCTCACCCTGCTGACCATGCAGCTTTGGATGCAACCCAGGACACGGTTGGTTTCTGGGCTGTGAGCGCTCGTGGCTGGGCTCATGCTGAGCAGCTCATCCCTCAACACCCCAAGTCCTCTTCAGTGCTGCTCACAATCCATTCACCATCCGGCCTGTATTTGTGCTTGGGATTGCTCCAACTGAGGCACAGAACCTGTATTATCCTGGATACACATGCTGATATCATAGAATCATAGAATCATAGAATAACCAGGTTGGAAGAGACCCTCTTGTCCTGTCCCCTGGCACTTGGGAGAAGAGGCCAGCTCCCTCCTCTCTACAACCTCCCTTCAGGTAGTTGTAGAGAGCAATGAGGTCTCCCCTCAGCCTCCTCTTCTCCAGGATAAACACCCCCAGCTCTCTCAGCCACTCCTCATAAGGCCTGTTCTCCAGACCCTTCACCAGCTTTGTTGCTCTTCTCCGGACTCACTCCAGAACCTCAACATCCTTCTTGCGGTGAGGGGCCCACAACTGAACACAGGATTCGAGGAGCGGTCTCTCCAGTGCTGAGTACAGAGGGAGACTAACCTCCCTGGACCTGCTGGTCACACTATTTCTGATCCAAGCCAAGATACCATTGGCCTTCTTGGCCACCTGGGCACACTGCTGGCTCATGTTCAGCCGCTGTCAAACAACACCCCCAGATCCCTCTCCTCCAGGCAGCTTTCTAGACAGACTTCTCCTAGTCTGTAGCTCTACATAGGGTTGTTGTGCCCCAAGTGCAGGACCCGGCATTCGGCCTTGTTAAACCTCCTGCCATTGGACTCTGCCCAGCAGTCCAGCCTGTTCAGATCCCTTTGGAGCCTCCTGACCCTCTATCAGATCGACACTTCCACCCAGCTTAGTGTTATCTGCAAACTTGCTAAGGGTACCCTCAATGCCTTCATCCAGGTCATTGATGAAGACATTGAACAGGACTGGACCTAGCACTGAGCCCTGGGGTCACCGCTTGTCACTGGCCTCCAGCTGGATTTAACACCATTTCCCACCACTCTCTGGGCCCTCCAGCCAACCAGTTTTCCACCCAGGAGAGTGTGCGCCTGTCCAGGCCAGAGGTGACAGGTTCCAAAGCAGAATGCTATGAGAAACTGTGTCAAAGGCTTTACTGAAGTCCAGGAAGATACATCCACAGCCTTTCCCTCGTCCAGCAGCCAAGTCATTTTGTCATAGAAGGCGACCAGGTTAGTTTGGCAAGACCTGCCTTTTGTGAACCCATGTTGACTGGGCCTGATCACCCGGTTCTCTTGCATGTGCTTCATGATAGCACTCAAGATCACCTGTTCCATGACTTTCCCTGGCACTGAGGTCAGACTGACAGGCCTGTAGTTCCTGGGATCCTCCCTGCAACCCTTCTTGTAAATGGGAACTACATCAGCCAGTCTCCAGTCCAGTGGAACTTTCCCAGTCTTCCAGGAGTGCTGGAAGATGATGGAAAGGGGTTTGGCCAGTACATCCATCAGCTCCTTCAATACCCTTGGGTGAATCCTGTCTGGCCCCATAGACTTGTGGCTGTCTAGTTGGGCAAGCAAGGCTTTGACCACCTCCTCTTGGACCGTGGGAGCCTCGTATTGCTCCTCTAGTTCTGGGGTTTGTACACAGAGGGAACAGCTTTCTTTACAATTAAAGACTGAGGTAAAGAAGGCATTAAGTACCTCAGCCTTCTCCTCACCCCCTGTCACTGTTGTTCCTTCTGTGTCCAAAAGGGACTGTATGGTCTCCCTAGTTCTCCTTTTGTTATTTATATATTTATAGAAAGATTTTTTTATTATCTTTCACAGACTTTGCCAACCTGATTTCTAGTTGAGCCTTAGCCCCTCTGATTTTTTTCCCTACACAACCTCACTTCCCTCCTGTAGTCCACCCAAGAGGCCTATCCCCTCTTCCAGAGCCCATAAACATTCCTCTTCTTCCTAATGTCACTTAAGATCTCACTGTTCAACCTACCTGTTTTTTTCCCCTGCCAGCTTTTTTTCCGGAACACGGGGATGGCTTTCTCCTGAGCTGCTAGGATCTCCTGTTTGAAGAGCTTCCACCCCTCATGGGCTCCCTTGCCCTTAAGTACTGTCTCCCAGGAGACTTTGCCAACCAGCCTTCTGAAGAGTTCAGAGTCTGCCCTCTGGAAATTTAATGCAACTGTCCTGCTTAGCACCCTCTTCACTTTGCTTAGAACAGAAAACCCTATCATCTTGTGATCGCTTTGTCCCAGGCGTCCTCCTACTGCCACATTCCCTACAAGGCCTTTTCTCTGTTCACAAACAGCAAGTCCAGGAGGGCACCTTCCCTCTTTGGTTCATTCACCAGCTGTGCAAGGAAGTTGTCTTCCATGCACTCCAGGAACCTCCTAGACTGCTTCCTTTCTGCTCTATGGTACTTCCAGCAGATATCAGGGAGATTGAAGTCTCCCACAAGAACAAGAGGCATTGATCTAGAGACTAACCTCAGCTGTTTATAGAAGAGCTCATCAGCTGCTTCTTGGCTGGGTGGCCTGTAACAGACTCCCAACACACAATCTAGCTTCTTATGGGCTCCTCTGATTTTAACCCACAGGCACTCAATCTTCTTGTCCCCATAATCCATCTCGACAGTGTCCAATTCCTCCCTTACAAAGAGGGCTACTCTGCCTCCTCTCCTACCCTTCCTATCCCTCCTGAGGAGTTTGTACCCCACCATAGCTGCACTTCAGTTATATGAGTCATCCCACCACGTTTCCATGATGGCAACGACATCATAGCCTCCTTGCCCTATGACAGCTTCCAGTTCTTCCATCTTATTGCCCATGCTGTGTGCATTGGTGTAAATGCACTTCAGCTGAGCTGCTGAGCCTTCAGCCCTCTTAGAGGGAACAGTGTTTGTTCCCAATTGCCTATTAACTGGAGTAGCTTATACCAGAGTGCCTGTATCTCCTTTGCTGCTCCAGGGTGCATTCTCCCCCACTTTCTGTGCGGTGACGTGCTGGTGGTCCTCACCAGCACACCCTCTCCGAATCTATAGTGCCCCACATCCAGGCTCGCTCCTGCCTAGCCTTGACTCAATTCCCTCCCCCTTCATATATAGTTTAAAGCTCAATTTATGAGCTTAGCTAAATTTTTAGCAAGGGCCTTAGCCCTGCCAGGAGACCCACGTGTCCCAACCTTCACATCCATGTCAGAGGGTGCACGAACCACCCTGTGATCAAAGAATCCAAAGCCCCTTTCCTCACACCAGGTTCAGAGCCAGGCATTAATCAAGTTCTTTTTTGTAACATGCAGACCCACTCTATTTAGCCTTGGGATGGAGCAGGACACCACCTGTGCCCCAGAGCCCTCCATCATCTTCCCAATGGCCCTGAAGTCTTTTTTGGTGTCCTCAGCTTTACTGTTTACTAGATCATCATTACCAGTCTGGACTACTACCAGAGGGTAGTAGTCTGTCTCATGGATCAGGGAAGGGAGTTTTCTAGCTAGTTCCTTCCCTGATGCCCCTAGTAAGCAGAAGACCTCTCTGTGGAGCGGGTTGGGTCTGCAAATGGGTCCCTACGTTCCTTTGAGGAGGGAGTCCCCTACAACAATCACCCTCCTCTTCTTCTTAATGGAGGATGTTGTTATTTTCTTCCGAGGATGGTGTGGCCTTGGAAAAGATTCTAGGTTATGGTGGCCATCATCCTCAGGATTAGATTATGAAGCCTTTAATCTCCAAATCACTAGCTGAGTATTCACTAATAAATCCCAGGTGAATAACCTGCGACCACACTAAGAAGCTCAGTCTCTGCATGTGGCTCAGATCCTTGCACCATTTGGCGTACGTCTCTGCAGCCACATCCGCACCTGGCTGGTTGCCCTGGTCTTACAGGGTTTGTTTTACCTCTGCTGGCAGTTTGTGGTGGTGAACTGCAGCCAGTGTGCATAAGATAAGGTGTTCCTACAGGAAAGAGCTGCCTCCTTCACCCCCTCTCTGTGATCTCAAGCTGGATAAAATGGATAATGGGATAAAAAAAAAAGGAAAAAAAAATGTTATGTTACAGATGCCCTTCAGGAGTATTCATAGCATCCCACTGCTTTCTCCTTAATGTCTCTGAAGGTTGGATGAAAGTGAACTTCCATTCGCAAGAGAAGTTTGTGGAGAACTCCCATCATGTCTTCACACTAAGCACGTACAAGAGATGGAGATCTAACATGTAGATGCTTGGTGGTCTATGGGAGTGAGGTCTGCCATCTATTTATCCCTTTTCCCCCTCAGGGCATGATCTGAATGCCTAAAAATCAGGAAAGAGAGTCCCATTGACTTGAGTGAACTTTGGACCAGACTCAAATATCACAAAAAAAAAAAAAAAAAAAAAAAAAGGTTTCACAAAGCAATTTAGGTTTTGATTTGAGCTTTCTGTTTGTTTAATGAAGAAGGAAAGCACTAGCATCTGCCTCAGTATAGTGTCCTCCCTTCTCAGGAAGACATTGGTGGTGTATATAACACAGAACTGTTTTTTAACATCTCACTTGCTGTGTTTCAAAGTCAAATAAAAGGCTAGTGAGGCCCTGAAGGAAAGGGAGAAAGTACTTAGATAACAAGTATCCTCTTTTATGGGTTGTACAGAATGGATAATTGATGTGTGGCTTAGTCAAGAACATAGAATCATAGAACAACCAGGTTGGAAGAAACCTACCAGATCATCCAGTCCAACCGTTCCTATCAAACACTAAACCATGCCCCTCAGCACCTCATCCTCCCACATCTTAAACACCTCCAGGGAAGGTGAATCAACCACCTACCTGGGCAGCCTCTGACAGTGCCCAAGGACACTTCCTGTGAAAATTTTTTCCTAATGTCCAGTCTAAATCTCCCTGGGCAGAGCTTTAGGCCATTTCCTCTTGTCCTGTCCCCTGGCACTTGGGAGAAGAGCCAAGAACCCTCCTCTCTACAACCTCCCTTCAGGTAGTTATGGAGAGCAATGAGGTCTCCCCTCAGCCTCCTCTTCTCCAGGATAAACACCCCCAGCTCTCTCAGCCGTTCCTCATAAGGCCTGTTCTCCAGACCCTTCACCAGCTTTGTTGCTCTTCTCTGCACTCACTCCAGAGCCTCAATATCCTTCTTGCGGTGAGGGGCCCAGAACTGAACACAGGATTCAAGGAGCAGCCTCACCAGTGCTGAGTACAGAGAGAGAAAAACCTCCCTAGACCTGCTGGTCACACCATTTCTGATCCAAGCCAAGATGCCATTGGCCTTCTTGGCCACCTGGGCCACTGATGGCTCATGGTCAGTTGCTGTCAACCAACACACCCAAGTCCTTCTCCTCCTGGCAACTTTCTAGACAGACTTCTCCTAGTCTGTAGCTGCACAGGGTTGTTGTGCCCCAAGCGCAGGACCTGGCATTTGGCCTTGTTAAACCTCCTGCTGTTGGACTCTGCCCAGCAGTCCAGCCTGTTCAGATCCCTTTGGAGCCTCCCGACGCTCCAGCAGATCGACACTTCCACCCAGCTTAGTGTCATCTGCAAACTTGCTAAGGGAGCACTTGATGCCTTCATCCAGGTCATTGATGAAGACATTGAACAGGGCTGGACCCAGCTCTGAGCCCTGGGGAACCCCACTTGGAGCTGGCCTCCAGCTGGATTTTACACCATTTACTACCATTCTCTGGGCCCTCCAGCCAACCAGTTTTCCACCCAGGAGTGTGTGCCTGTCCAGGCCAGAGGTGACAGTTTCCGTAGCAGAATGCTGTGAGAAACTGTGTCAAAGGCTTTGCTGAAGTCCAGGAAGACTCCATTTACAGCCTTTCCCTCGTCCAGCAGCTGAGTCAAACATGCCTGTGTGTACCTGCCAACCTGCTCCCCACTGGTTACCTCCCCATAAAATCTGTTTGGTGCAGTTCAGGCACTGTTTTCTTACACCACAGAAGAACGTTCACAGCCATTACCTAAACACACTTGGCAATTCAGACTGTGGACATCTGAAACCCTGCTGAACAATCTCCAGGGAATTTGGAGAGGTGCTTTGGTCCTGTTTTGATGGTAGTAGTGAGGCAAGAGGAGCTGAAATTGCTCTGCTGCTCTTTATCAAGAAAAAAAAATCTGTCAGTCCCTATTGTTAGTTTTTAAATACCTGCCAGCCTGGAGTGTATTAATGTATTCTGCATGAATGCATTGATGGAAAAGGAGTCTCCACCCTTGTGCACCACTCCTTCTCTGATCACGAAGCACGGGGAACTGCATTTTTTCACAAGATAACTCAGTGCCGTTGCCAGCTCAGCTCAAGTCCAGCAATAAGGACCGGGGGGTTTTGCAGAGCAAAATAAGGTCCAGATCTCTGGAGATGTGGGAAGAGGTGTGGAAAGAGGTGGGTGCTGCAGAGCAAGGTTAATGAGATTCTTCTGCCTATGGTGCAGTGGAGAGCAGATAAGCCAGGCTGCAGGAGATGTCGAAAATGAAGCATGTTTGAAATCCAGCTCTAAACTGGTCATCGCCAATTAGCAGCTCAACAACAGCTTCTTAAATACCTATCTCAGCAGGAAGAGACAAGCTGGTCTATTTAACAACCAGAAAGCAAGAGCTGGGCTCAGACTTGCCTGCAGTCACTCCTTGTCCAGGAACTCTCTCAGATGGAGAGTTCCCTTGCCTGGAGAGCACTCAAACTATGGGGCTGCAGGTCCTGCTGATGGAGAAGACCCAAAGGCACTGCTCCTAGGACACAGCACGTCTCTGCAGTCACTCTCTGTGCAAGTAACACAGGGAGTTTTGCAATCCTGCCATGCCAGAGGGGGTCCATACCCAACAGAAGCCCTGGCAGCCTCCTAGGTGGAGTCCGGCTGCACCTCCAGCTCCACCAACAAGAAAGCAAATGGAATTCCTTGGCAAAAGGATGGTGAGTAAAGCCTCTCCTTGATCCACCTCCACACTTTATTGATTGGCTATAAATGTAAGAGATTACTCTGCCCTAATAAAAACCACGGAGAGAAGAAAGCAATCAGCAGATGCAAATACAGTGAGCAATTAGTCAGAAACCCTTCAGAGCAGCTTTATTTTCATGCCAAGTCTTAGCAGCACGATGGTGATGGAAGGAGCTCCAGCAGTCACAAGGTAATACAGAAACCTGTAGTCTTATTCTGCTCTAAATTTAAGTTACCGTGGTTTATTTTCTTTTTCAAGCTGACAGGTGAGGCTGAGGTGCCCCTTAGGACTTGTTCTTGGCGTGAGAAAGATGTGTCATGAGGACTGGAGGACTCTATAGAAAGTGGTCTTCCATTTTCATCTCAGCTCACCTGGCACAAGGTGAAATTTCACATGAGATCTTGAAACAGCTTCTGAGACAATATTCCAGTTATTCTGAGATGGGTGCAAAGACAGAGGTAAAGGATAAGAGGCAAAGCCTGCACAGACTGCTTAGCTACAAAACTATGCTACATGGTTTTGGTGCCCAAGCTTTTTAAAAGTAGGAGTTGTTGCAGGTCGCTATGATTCATGTTGATAGGGGGAGTAATGGTTTTAAACTAAAAGAGGGGAAATTCAGACTAGATAAAAAGAAGAAATGTTTTTGCTGAGGGTGGTGAAACACTGGCCCCGGTTGCCCAGAGAGGTGCTGGCTGCCCCATCACTGGAAACATTCCAGGTCAGATTGGACAGGGCTCTGAGCAAACTGATCATGTTGGAGATGTCCCTGCTCCTGCAGATGGCTGGAGTTGATGGATGGATGGCCTTTAAGGGTCCTTTCCAACCCAAACCTTTCTGTGATTCTATGTGATATAAAGTATTTTGGTCTGAGCAGTATTTCAGAGCTGGTACTGTTGTTTGTATAAATGATAGTATGGGTTTGGCTTGGATTTTCCTTGTCAGGTTGTATTTTCCTCATTCACTCACTTTTTCTTCTTCAACATGTGGCTACACAGATTTTTTACAATAATTCCATTTTAAGTTAAGCTTATTGCTGCAAAGAAACTAGAACGTAAAGTGCAACATCTAAGACATTAGATGCAAGCTCTTTTATATGAGAACATACCAGCAGGCAAATTATTCTTGTGTTTACCACTTGGATGTCATCAGAATCACAGAATTGTAGAACCATGTAGGCTGGAAGGGACCATAAAGCACATCCAGTTCCATCCCCTGCCATGGGCAGGGACACCTCCCACTGGATCAGGGGCTCCAAGCCCCATCCAACCTGGTCTTGAACACCTCCAGGGATGGGGTAGCCACCACTGCTCTGGGAAACCTGTGCCAGGGCCTCCCCACCCTCAGCATGAAGAATTTATTTCTTCATAATATCTAGATACATACACATACACTGTGTATTTCAAAATACCTGGTGTTGAAAGTGTTCCACCTTTCATTTATATCCCAGAAAAGGAGATAGAATAGAATAAAATAACAACCAGAAATCTGCATGGAACACATGCAAGCTGGAAATACGTGTACACGTGTGTTTTGTGGCAGTTCTAGTATAAGCTGACACCTCAGTCTGACTTGAGCACTTACTTTTTATCCATTGCACTTCCCAGTGATAAGACATGAGATAGGTTTAAGGTACTAAAAGAGAAATATTCTCATGGTGAAGGCATAACCACAAAAGGCAGGAGATGTGCTTGGAGATTTCCAGCCATGCCTGGGACTGTTGGACCAGTGTAAGACAAAGTGTTACCCTTGATTTTGCTGTCGTAGTGGGAGGCTAAGGATCCATCCCTTGCTCCACGTGCTTGCTGTGAAGAAAGCTTCACCCAGCACGTTGAGAAATTCAGTGCCTGGATGAGGGATTTGGTAAAAGGCAATATTGCTGCAGTGAAGTAGTGTTGTTATTTACTACAAAGCAAGAAATTATATTTTGGGATCCCATCATTTTTCCATCTCATCGTTGATCACTCCTAGTTACTTTCCTACGTGATGGCTGAGATCTTAAAGGAGTAACTTAAAAAACTTAAGAACTCGCTTTCTGGATGTGATGAAAGAAAATGTATAACCCAGGCTTGAGAAACCTGGTTCAGTTACATTTTCTGCTGAAGTCTCCCTCTGTGTTTTGGGGCAAGTTGGCTGGGATTAGAGAAAACTGTGTGCTAGCTCTGCTGGAGCATGATGGCAATGTGCTTGTCCATGCCAAGACCTGATGCCATTGACAAACATCAAATACAACTCAAGGCACCCAGGGTAGTTCATTGCCTTAAGAGAAACATTCAGATTTTTGATGTCAGATTAATTTCTGCCATTTGGATCTGCCTCTTAATGCATCTTTCTTTGATTCCCCACCTGCAAATGGCAATAGCAGAATCTATCTTGCAAGGAAGTTGTAAAGATAATTCACTTAATAGATGGTGAAATACTCATGACATCATAAATATATCTAAAAGAAATGTGGTGGGTTTGAACATTAAACTACAATCTGAATGTCTGTTGTCTTTCTTTTTCAGGAATTTCCATGCTGGTGAGGGCAGTTTCCACAACAGAGTTCTTTCCAAGGACGAAGGTTTTTCACTTTCCTGTTTGTTAGCATTTTCACTTTGTTTTGCTGTGTTTATTTGTGTGGTGACACAACTGAGAGGCACTGGGCAATAGCAGTGTTAACAAATGTGTAAAATTAACAGGTATGGAGGCCTGGACGGGCTCAAAAGATACAAGCAAATTAGCCATGTTAGACCCATTTGTCTTGAGGTTTTAGAGTGGGTGGAAACATAAGTTGATGCTGAAACAGAAAAGAGGAGCAGGAAGCTTGGAGGCAGCGGAAGACAGGGATAAACCAAATCTGACTCTATTAAGTCTGGAGTTAAACCCAGGAGAAAAAAAAAGGATGGAAACTGAAATTGATAAGGGAGGAAGAGGATGGAAACTGCTGGCTACAGAGGCGGTAAGATTCAGGATCCTGCTATGGCTTTGCTGGGAATAGGTAGATAACTTGTGGAATAACTTCACAGTCCGACAGTGCAGGGCAGGCTTTTTCACCGTAGAATCCACTTAGACAACCTAGCCCTGCAGAGCAGGCTTGCTTTGCACTTTTGTAAATAAAGACCCATTAGTTAATTAACGGAGTTGTGAGATTTTGGAAGAAAAAGCAGTTTCCTAGGAACGGCCTCCAAACACAAAGCTGCTCATCCCTCTCCATCTGTGGTTTGCAGCAGGACACTCAGCATTTTCAGCCTGTAACAACCTGGGGTGATCTCACAAGAAGCTGTGTTTCCTACAGCTGTTTGTTGGTAAATCTCATCTGTGATTTCCACACTCTCTTCAAGGCTCATCACAGTCTACTTATGAGATTGTCATGGTGTCTCTCACTGGAGGTCTCCTACTGTTGGTTGCCATCGGCGCAGCAATAAGTATTCTCCGGAGGTGAGTACTAAGGTACTAAGAAGGGACCTGGGGTTCCCTAGGAAATATGTGAGCAATAAATTACCCCAAGTAGCCCATGGGAAGAGCCTGCCAAACCCTCGTGCTTCCTGGAGTCCTCCTTTCTGCAGGCTCTTTCTCCATCAGCTTACAGCAGGGTTCATTAATGCTGGGAAGAGAATTGCTAGAGTGCAATTCCAATTTGAACTCACAGAATCATTTAAGTTGGCAAAGACCTTTAAGATTATCAGGTCCAACCATAAACCCAACACTGCTAAATCTGCCACTAAACCATCTCCCAAAGCACTGCACCTACATGTCTTTTAAACACTTCCAGGTATTGGGATTCCACCACCTCCCTGGGCAGTGCCTGCCAGTGCCTGAGAACCTCTTACGTGAAGAATTTTTTCCTAATATCCAATCTAAACCTCCCTGGTGCAACGTGAGGACATTTCCTCTTCTCCTGTCACTCAGGAGAAGAAACCAACACCCACATAGCTTCAGCCTCCTTTTAGGGAGCTATAGAGAGTGATGAAGTCTCCCCTTAGCCTCCTCTTCTCAAGGCTAAAGGACTGAAGGCTCCTCAACCCCTCCTCATAACCCCTGTGCTCCAGACCCTTCCCCAGATCCATTTCTCTTTAGGGCAATGGCATTTAGGTTGGTTGTTTTTTTTAAATCTGGACCAAATTCTTGGCCCATTCCCCAGATTTTATAGATTTATTTATATATACTTACACATATTGAACACTTATTGAAGAAGATTAAAGAGACCCAAGCCCCTCATTTCTCACTGCTGTCAGCATTTTCATTTTTTTCAAGAATAACCTGAAGTCACAAGAAGAGAGATGGGGATGTTCATTGAGGTGTTTATTTCTTTAAAAAAACCGAAGTGAACAAGTTTTGAGAAATCCCTTGAAACACACACATCTAGCACCTCATGTGAATGCAAGAAGCCAAATGAGGGAGCCGTAAGATGTGTTTTATGCTAAAAAGGCAGAAGAGAGGGAAAGGTCACCTCCATAATTAATTAAATCAACTCTATCATAGAATCATAGAAGGGTTTGGGTTGGAAGGGACCTTAGAGTCTATCCAGTTCTAACCCTCCATGCCATGGCCAGGGACACCTCCCACTGGATCAGGCAGCTCAAAACCTCATCAATCTGGCCTTGAAGACCTCCAGAGATGGGGCAGCTACCACTGCTCAGGGCAACTTGTGTCTCACCACGCTCATTGTGAAGAATCTCTTCCTAACGTCTAAACTAAATATTCCTTCTACCGATTTATGGCCATTCCCCCTCATCCTATCCCACCTTTCAGTTCTACACTGCCATTAGTTATATATCCTTTTATTAACTGTATTGGGTTCAAAATATGATTAGCTCTTCCTGCTTATCCATCACCTAATGGTTTATTTTGCTCAATTTCTGTTGTCCCAGGCACTGCACATCAAATTATTTCTCCAGAGATGTCAGTATACCTGTGGTGGTGGAAAATATTCCAGCGATAAACAACTGCTCTGATAAGATTTCCACAGTCGATTTGACCGGCCCGGTGTGTCTAAGCTACATTTCTGACAAGCAGATGGTTTCCCCAGAGTCTGCCATCTCCAAAGAGACAATTTCCATTTCTAAATCGTCAGTCTCCTTTGCTGCCTTGATAACAACCCCGGCTTCAGCACCAGAGCAGTGACAACTTTCTTCAGGAAAGACAAGTGGATGGAGGACTCGAAGTATATAGGATCAGAGGTGTATACTGGCCAGGCAAGGGACTGACTCACCCTGCATCATTTTCTCCAATGTGGCTTTGTACAATGAACTCATACCACACCAGTATTAGAAAATGCAGGAAAAGGGATTTTTTTATGGAAGTGGAGAGAAAGTGGGGATAAATGTACCTTATCTCTGTGACATGCTGTGTCACACTGTAGATACTGTAGAGATATCTGTAGAGATATCTTTCCATGTTATCTCGTTCTGGGGGGATGAGTCATGGGAAGAAAATATGGGGTGCGGTGATTTCTGGTAGTTGTTCCAAAGATTCCCCAGTGCCTCTGACTCACATGTGAATCCCACGCATTAGGTTGAGACTTAACCTTTTGGACATGCATTCCTAGTGGCTGTGTGACTCTGTGGCTGTGCTAACGCTTTTGGTAAGGTTGCAGTTTCTTAAGTCGCCACGTCTGTGATGTTTTGTTATCTGCTGGCTTTTACAGCCCAAAGGATGATAGCATCTATTAAACTTTGAACAGAGCTGCAGCTTTGCCAGCACTGCTGACCTCTGCCGCTGGCAGGACACCAACTGGCTGAGGAAGAAGCATGGCTGTTCTCCCCATCCAGGACCAACTCCCTGCCCTTTGCATTAGGTTCTAGATTCCTCAGCACATGGAGGATGTGCTGCTACAGGGAGTCCAGAGGAGGCCACAGAGATGATCTGAGGACTGGAGCTCCTCCTGTACAAGAACAGGTTGAGAGAGTTGATGTTGTTCAGCCTGGAGGAGGGTCTGGGGAGATCTCAGAGCAGCTTCCAGTACTGAAAGGGGCTCCAGGAAAACTGGGGAGGGGCTCTTGATCAGGGAATGCAGTGACAGGATTAGGGGGAATGGTTTGAAGCTGAAAGAGGGGAGATTGAGATAAGATCTTAGGAAGAAATGTTTTCCTGTGAGGGTGGGGAAGCACTGGCCCAGGTTGCCCAGAGCAGTGGTGGCTGCCCCATCCCTGAAAGTGTTATTTTATTCTATTCTAGCTCCTTTTCTGGGATATAAATGAAAGATGGAACACTTTCAACACCAGGTATTTTGAAATACAGTGTATATGTATGTATCTAGATATTATGAAGAAATAAATTCTTCATGCTGAGGGTGGGGAGGCCCTGGCACAGGTTTCCCAGAGCAGTGGTGGCTGCCCCATCCCTGGAGGTGTTCAAGGCCAGGTTGGATGGGGCTTGGAGCAATCTGATGCAGTGGGAGGTGTCCCTGCCCAGGGCAGGGGTGGGGTGAAACTGGATGAGCTTTAAGGCCCCTTCCAACCAAAATTATTCCATGATCCTATGATAACTTTTAGTGGTCTGCACCATGTAAGCACAAAAGAGGAACAGGCCATGCCAGACACCTTTTTGAAGGAATACTCACTGATCAACAGACTCTTCTCCTGCTTCCTTCCACTTTCCATTTAGTTGTGTGGAAAACACACAGGAGGTAGACCAAGGAAGTTCATAAGATAAATAGAAAATTTTATATACTCCAGCAGGGTTCCTAGCAGCAGTTCATAGAATCATAGCTACTCAAAGCCCCATCTAATCTGGCCTTCAACACCTCCAGGGATGGGGTAGCCATGACTTCTCTGGGCAAGCTGGGCCAGAGCCTCACCATCCTCACAGGAAAGAATTTCTTCCTAAGATCTCATCTCAGTCTCTCCTCTTTCATCTTAAAATCTCATCTTATGTCTGCAATTCATGATTAAGAGACCCTCCCCAGATTTTCTGGAGCCCCTTTTGGTACTGGAAGGTTGTTCTAAAGTCTGCCTGGAGCCTTCTCTTCTCCAGGCCGAACAATTCCAGCTCAGCCTCTCCTTGTACGGGAGGAGCTCCAGCCCTGGCATCCTCTTTGTGACCCCAAATATCTGCAGGATCATCAAGGCACTGAGCATTCCCAAAGGGATGGA
The DNA here is from genome assembly GCA_033558105.1 of Coccyzus lansbergi. Classification (NCBI taxonomy): domain Eukaryota; kingdom Metazoa; phylum Chordata; class Aves; order Cuculiformes; family Coccyzidae; genus Coccyzus; species Coccyzus lansbergi. Next base: position 362,047 of record JAUMJK010000308.1, read on the forward strand.
AAGGGTGTTGGCATCAGTACTTGTGCCTCAGCTAGTGGCTGTGCCTAACCTTGGAGGAATTCATGCCCTTGGGACTCATGTTTTCAAACCAGAGACCTAAGCTCCACAAAGTGCATGAGCAGGAATGCTATAGCCTTAGAATTATCTCCTCTTCTGGGCTTGGATGGTGCCAGTCATTAACTGAGGAAGCTGTTGGAGGAGAGTCTGGCCTCAACAGTTTGTGTTGTGACACCAGCACACTCCTGTAAGCTCCTGTATTTGACACTGATCAAAATAGACACTTGAGGCAGGCACAGAAAGATGAGGCTGTCCTGCACAAATCCCTGCAGGTATTAGGCATTTCATAAACCCATGAAAATCCATACGCTGTGCTGCAAAGGCAGTCAGACTTCAGTCACCATTACAACACCTCAGCTTTTGTCCCAAAAAGGCAGGGTGAGTAACTTTTCTATTAGCAAAGATGGAAACCAGACCTGATTCTTAAGCTGAAGGGACATCACAGGAGAGGTTCATCCATAGTGGGATCCTCTGATGTTAGCCTTATTCCCATTCAAAATATTGCTGCTGGCACCATTTTCCATGGCCCCATGGAGACACAGTAGCAAGAACAACTCCTTGCTGGTAAGAGTCTATGCCAAGTTGTCTCTCTCTTTCCATGCCCGTTCTTAGTGAGCCGCTCCTGGCTGTCCAGCCTCAGCCAACCCTTCCCTTCGCTGTCCTTAGTATCTCTGCTCTTTCTTCATGCTGCTCACCAGAGACAAAATCCCTGCCTTGCCAAAATTCATGGAGCCGTTTCCTCATCCTCCACTAAATCCCTCCTTAGACCTGCTGCTGCCTCAACGCCAGCAAATCCTGGCCATCTGTCAGCAGCAAGGCAGGGCTAAGCAGAGAGTTCCTATTCTCTGACATTCTCTCTCTTTGTCTTCTTGCTGCCCCATTCCTCCGTGTTTGCCTGCTTTTGGTACCTGCTGTCTTCCAGCTGAGATACAGGATGGAAAATCCCTTCGTCAGTCATCTCCAAAAAATAATTACATGACCCTGAGCAGAATGGGCCGTGGTCCTGAATGGTGCATTCCAGCAGGAGCAAAATGCAAACAGTAGCTGGGATGAAGATGTCAGTGATCCCAGTACAATACAATGTGATGTGATGCTGTATGATGGATCGTACCAAGGTGAACAGAAGCGCATGCGAGCATACATGCAGCAGGAACAAATGACATTTCAAGGCTGCTGTGGTTATGGAGGCAAGTACAGTAAGATTAGGAAATGCTATCGATATGTTTAGGCACAATTTCAAAGTTCTGTATTTGTTGTTCTTTTGTTCTTCATTCCCCACGCAGTCCTTTTGTGTAAGAGCCCATATTAATGTCCTCTTAATGTAGAAATCTTAGGAAAGCTGGCAGGATGTGTCTTTGAAGAGGATGTCTGTTCATGTTCCAAACAGGCATGGGCAGAGTCGATACCACATGGCATGGTCCTAGAGTCATAAAATCACAGAATCATGGAATGGTTTGGGTTGGAATGGACCTCAAAGATCATTCAGTACCACGCCTACCGCAGGCAGGGATGCCTCCCACTGGATCAGATTGCTCCAAGCCCCATCCAACCTGACCTTCAACACCTCCAGGGATGGGGTAGCCATGACTTCCTTGGGCAACCTGGGCCAGGGCCTTCCCGCTCTCACAGGAAAACATTTCTTACTAAGATCTCACCTCAATCTCCCCTCTATCAGCTTAAAATTCCTTTCCATCATCCTATCCCAGCACTGCCTGATCAATAGTCCCTCCATGGCTTTTCTGGAGCCCCTTTTAAGTACTGGAGGATAAGTCATGGATAAGACAACAATCCTGCTGAAGGGTAAGAACCAGATACATATTCTCTCAAATTACAAAAAGTTATTGCACACCCAGATTTGGCAATTAAAACAAACAACTGGACATCAAATCAATTACAGAATCACAGAACAACCAGGTTGGAAGGGACCCATTGGATCTTCTAGTCCAATCATTCCTATCCACTAACACTAAACAAAGTCCCTCAAGACCTCATCCACCCGTGCCTTAAACACCTCCAGGGAAGGTGAATCAACCACCTCCCTCAGCAGCCTATTCCAATGCCCAATGACCCTCTGTGTGAAAAACCTCCTCCTAATCTCCAGCCTAAATCTACCCTGGCGGAGCTTGAGGCCATTCCCTCTCGTCCTGTCCCCTGGCACTTGGGAGAAGAGGCCAGCTCCCTCCTCTCTACAACCTCCTTTCAGGTACTTGTAGAGAGTAATGAGGTCTCCTCTCAGCCTCCTCTTCTCCAGGATAAACAACCCCAGCTCTCTCAGCCGCTCCTCATACGGTCTGTTCTCCAGACCCTTCCCCAGCCTCGTCGCTCTTCTCTGGACTTGCTCCAGAGCCTCAACATCCTTCTTGTGGTGAAGGGCCCACAACTGGACACAATATTCAAGGAGCGGCCTCACCAGTGCTGAATACAGACGGAGAATCACCTCCCTGGACCTGCTGGTCACACCATTTCTGATCCAAGCCAGGATGCCATTGGCCTTCTTGGCCACCTGGGCACTCTGCTGGCTCATGTTCAGTCGGCTGTCGACCAACACCTCCAGGTCCCTCTCCTCCTGGCAGTTTTCCAGCCAGGCTTCTCCCAGTCTGTAGCTCTGCATAGGGTTGTTGTGCCCCAAGTGCAGGACCCGGCATTTGGCCGTGTTAAACCTCATACCGTTGGACACTGCCCAGCGGTCCAGCCTGTTTAGGTCCCTTTGCAAAGCCTCCCTACCCTCCAGCAGATCAACACTTGCACACAGCTTTGTGTCATCTGCAAACTTGCTAAGGGTACCCTCAATGCCCTCATCCAGGCCATTGATGAAGACATTGAACAGGACTGGACCCAGCACTGAGCCCTGGGGAACCCCACTTGTCACTGACCTCCAGCTGGACTTAACACCATTTACCACCACTCTCTGGGCCCGGCCATCCAGCCAGTTTTCTACCCAGGAGAGTGTGTGCTTATCCAGGCCAGAGGCTGACAGTTTCCGTAGCAGAATGCTGTGAGAAACTGTGTCAAAGGCTTTACTGAAGTCCAGAAAGACCACATCCACAGCCTTTCCCTCATCCAGCAGCCGAATGACTTTGTCATAGAAGGCAATCAGGTTGGTTTGGCAGGACCTGCCTTTTGTGAACCCATGTTGACTGGGCCTGATCACCGGGTTCTCTTGCATGTGCTTCATGATAGCACTCAAGATCACCTGTTCCATGACTTTCCCTGGCACTGAGGTCAGACTGACTGGCCTGTAGTTCCCTGGATCCTCCCTGCTACCCTTCTTGTAAATGGGAACTACATCAGCCAGTCTCCAGTCCAGAGGTACCTCCCCAGTCTTCCAGGAGTGCTGGAAGATGATGGAAAGGGGTTTGGCCAATATATCCGCCAGCTCCCTCAAAACCCTAGGATGTATCCCATCAGGCCCCATAGACTTGTGGGTGTCCGGTTGGCCAAGCAGGGCTCTGACCACCTCCTCTTGGACTATGGGAGCCTCGTATTGCTCCTCTGTTTCCCAGGTATCTACACAGAGGGAACAGCTTTCTTTACAATTAAAGACTGAGGCAAAGAAGGCATTAAGTACCTCAGCCTTCTCCTCGTCCCCTGTCACTGCTTAAATACTGAATTTTTGCTTACAAGAGAAGCGTTACATTTTGTAGGATGCACCACTGACCGCAGCAATTTGACGGTGTCATAGGTGTGATGGGTAAAGGGCGACAAAGGCTTTAGTTTAACTCTGAGTTGTAGCTAGGGGATTTACTCCTGGCACCTCGCTAAGCCACAGAATCCAAGTTTTTCACAAACACATAACTTCTCAGTTATGGAGTTACTCATGGTGGAGACTGGAACGTGGCAGGATTCCTTGACTCTGTACCCCATTCACAGAATAACTTAGGTTGGAAAAGACCTGGGAGGTCATTGAATTCAACAGTAAATCCAACACTGCCCTGCTTCCACTGCTTGTGTATTTCCTTCTCACTCTTTAGTTTGTCCAGCAGGTCCTGACTCAGCCATGCCAACCTCTTGCCTCCCTTTCCTGATTTCTCATATTTGGGGATCAAGATCTCTTGTGCACTGTAGAAACCATCCTTAGGGATCTGCCAGCTCTGTTCTGCTCATTTGCCTCCAAGGGCAGCTTCCTAGGGCTGACTCACACCTTGAAGAGCTGGAAGTCTGCTTTCCTGAAATTTAGGGTCTTGACTCTAATCTGCCCAACACATATGCCTCAGGACTGTGAACTCTACCAGTCTACATAAAACCAAAACAAATTAGGTATACTTGATTTTGCATATTAGGTATGTAGAGGCATAGTGGACAAAAATGTCCACTTGTCACAATGATTTGTGTCTGTTCGGAGCTCCATTAGGGTAAAACCATAATGTGGCAAACTTCCTTCTGAGCACTGAGGGTAAACATTTAACATTAGCTCACCTTCACCTCATGAGAAGTGGTTGGGCAGCTGGCAAAGTTCGTCTGGACATACACACTCTAGACACACACATTCAGCACCAAAGCCAGAGAAGATGATGCCATTTTCCTGCTAAGGGTTGTCTGCTGGCAATTATGGAACTTGAATCAGTGTAAAATCACCAAAACACATTTCTTCACTTTCAACTTGGGATTCTATGGGCCAATTTCCAGCCCTTCCTGTGTCTCAAAGATATTTCTACTTCTAAGGGTGTGCCTAGGTAGGTGAAATGACTAAAGAAGGGAATTCTCAAAGCTAGGTCAGAAAATAAACTCAGAAGATGGAGGCAGGTGAGGCAAAGGGTGCTGGGACTGAAGCCATGAGAAGGCATCCTTTGAACTCCCTCTATTCCACTCTTGTTAGATGTCACCTGCAGTTCTGTGTCCAGTTCTGCAGTTCTCAGCACAGGAGTGACATGGAGCTGTTAGAGTGAGTTCAGATGAGGCCAGAGAGATGATCTGAGGGCTGGAGTATCTCCTGTACAAGGACAGGCTGAGAGAGCTGGGGTCGTTCAGCCTGGAGAAAAAGAAACCTCCAGGGGGACCCCACAGCAGTCTTCCAGCACTTAAATGGGGTGTACAAGAAAGCTGAGGAGGGGTTCTTAATCAGGGAGTGCAGGGATAGGATGAGAGGGAACAATTCTAAGCTGAAAGAAGGGAGATTTAGAGGAGTTATTAGGAAGAAATTCTTTCCTGTGAGGGTGGTGAGGCACTTGAACAGGCTATCCAGGGAAGTTGTGGCTGCTCCATCCCTACAGGTGTTCAAGGCCAGGCTGGATGGGGCTTGGAGCCCCTGATCCAGAGGGAGGTGTCCCTGCCCATGGCAGCAGGTTGGAACTGGATGGGCCTTGAGGTCCCTTCCACCCCAAACCACTCTGTGTTTCTATCATGGGGTATTTGCCCTCCAAGAATAAACTAGCACAATCCAAAAACTCTCTAGCAGCAGACTTGAGCCTTGTTAAATGGAAGGGATGGATGGTCAGGCGCAAGGAGATATGCTCTGTCTTATGATATTGAACAATAAATGGAGAATAAAAAATATCCAGATCCTCACAATACTTCACCAGTCTGAAGTTTAATCCTTTGACATCTGTAAGGTGGTTTAAAACTCTCCCTTATGGTGATGGACTGCACTCTGCAGGTGTCACCATGGGAATTTACTGCCCTGAAATGTAACACCTTAATGAAGGAACAAAATACCTTTCTCCTAATGCAGACAACTGAGTCTGGTTTCCCCTCCAGTCATACAACACGATGATTCAGCGCTAAGACTTGTGTGGTTCTGAAGCTGCCATGATGGATTTGACAAAGGGGAAAATCACATCAAGTTTATGTAAGCTCAATAGCAGCTACTCCTTGGAAATACATCTTAATTATGGGTAAAAATACTAAGCCATAACTTGTATACTTATTTTAAAAACCTCATTTTTATCTCAGTGCCATAATTCTGAACATTAGCTCTTCTCTGAGGTTAGTATTTATTTATAGGTTGGATACCGTAAGGAGGTAGCCCAGGAAATGCTACTTGATGATGGTGGTTATGAGATGAGCCCGTTAGTGACCTCTCATATTTATCTGCATGTAGTTATAGAATTACTGCCAAAATGCCCTAAGTTATGTCTGAGAACAAAAGGCAGCTCCATTTGTGAGACCATTATCCGCCAGCACTCACAACTCCGTCAAAAATAGTAATGACCTTTGGGATGAAATCTTCTCAGCCCAGTATTGACTTTCTCTGCAGGTGAGGGGTTTTGGAGTAAAAATCAAGATTGGACATTTTTATTATTTATAAACACATGGGAAAAGATGGTTTGAATTATCAAAAAAAGGCTTGGGGGGGCCACGGGCAACCAGAAATGGCTTGGTTTTAAAATATTAAGATGCTCCATTTTAGGAGGCTTGTAGTTATCCTTGATTTAAAGTCTGAGATGAGAAATAACGAAGTGATGTTGGAGTTCCTGAGCTTGCAAGCGTGTGTTCACACATGTCACCATATTCGAGTAGATGGTGACAGACACTAAAGCAACCACACACGTCTTTATGGAATCAGAACCCAGGTTTGGAAACATTTTGAGCTTTCACAAAACAAAACATTTCAGCTTGTGCTTAAGTAACACCAATTTCACTGGAAGCGCAATGTCTGCTTTACTTGTTTCCCCCAAATAAGCCTGTATTTCTTTTTGAAACTGAAATGACAAATATTTATAGAATCAAAGAATAGTTTGAGTTGGAAGGGACCTCAAAGCCCATCCAGTTCCATCCTCTGCCATTGGCAGGGACACCTCCCACTGGATCAGGGGTTCCAAGCCCCATCCAGCCTGGCCTTGAACCCCTCCAGGGATGGGGTAGCCACCACTGCTCTGGGCAGCCTGGTCCAGAGCTTCACCATCCTCACAGGGAAACACTTCTTAACATCTCATGTTAATCTCTCCTCTTTAAGCTTAAGACCAACCCCCCTCATCCTATCCCTGCCCTCCCTGATCAAGAGCCCCACTCCAGCTCTCCTGCAGCACTGGAAGCTGCTGTCTCCCTGAAGCCTTCTCTTCTCCAGGCTGAATAACCTCAGGTCTCTCAGCCGTCAAGGTATTTAAGGGACATTCTCTTTTTTTCTGGTAAAACAAGATTATTAAGGTATGGAGGCAGAGGCAAAAGGTCAGCAGCCCTGCTACTGTGATATGCCACAAAATCTGGCTTTTGAACTCAGTGAAAAAATCTCCGAAGTGGAGTAAGCACATTAGAAAAAGGTGACAAAATACTGAGGAATGTGTTTGATTTTTGTCTCTATTCTACCTCTCATATTTAATATTCATAATTTTGGTGGAAATAACAGCAAAGCACACTGAGGTTCTGGTGCTAGAGTCCTTTCTCTTGATTTCAGTTGCAGCTTTTAATTTTTAATGTAATTTAATAGTAATATTTATTTACATGTAGAATACTGTATCACTGACTATACTGAAGCGTGAATTTTGGAAAGGGAAAGTGAAGACCCTGAGATGTGGGTTTGTTAGTGTCTAATTCTCTCAAGTAACAAGTGATAGGATGAGAAGAAATAACCTGAAGTTGCACCAGGGGAGTTTTGGATTGGATATTAGGAAAAATGTCTTTATTGAATGAGCACATAAACATTGGAAGAGGCTGCCCAGGGCAGCGGTGGAGTCTCCATCCCTGGAAGTATTCCAAAAACATGTAGACATGGCACTTTGGGACACGATTTAGCAGGCACAGTGGGGGCTGGGCTGATTGGATGAGCTCAGAGGTTTTTTCCAACCTTAACAGTTCTATGACTCTAATTCACGTGGTATCTATTGACCATACAATCCTGACTCTTAATTAACTACTGAGCTATCAGATCCTCTCTCACTTGCTGGTGAGTGGATACTAACCCAGACCTGAAGCTCCACATGGATGAACACAATTTCAGTGAACACAACATTGATGAAGTGCGTATGATTCTCCCAGCACACAGCAGTGCAGGAAGCTGGGATGGTGTCTTGCCAGCCCACCAGGTCAAGCACAAAGTTACCATTTCTATCACGGTGAATGTCTAATAGCCATCAAATTGCAGTGATACTGCAAGTTGTTGTACCCTGACTGAGTAATAAAAGCTATCAACCATCCGGAGTCGAAGGGCTTGCATATTGTATGATTACTGAGAAATAAAACCAGAGAGATTATGCAAATCACCCCCTTCAGCCAATCAGACTGAGAAATGCAAGGGGAAAAAAATATATTTATGTACTGATGACAATACAGTATCCCTGAGCTCCAGTTGTTATTATTTTTATTATTTGACTGCCAAAGCACCCAGGGGCCCCGATCAATCCCATATGAAATGTAATTGTTTTCTTTTGGGTTCTGCTATGAATCTTGGCTTCCGCAGTCATTACATTTTGGATAAACAACAACCAGGATCTGAGCTGAATTCCTGCTAGTAGAAAAATGTAAATATTGGAAAAACACTGGGGTAAAAAACAAGTATTGTCCATAAAATCAAATATAAATGCCTGTATTTTTGCATAGAGAGTGGTTTATGTCCCTGGCTGATCCTGCCAGTGTTAGATCATAGAATCAAAGAATCGTTTGGTTGTAAAAGACCTTTGAGATCATTGAGTCCAACTGTACCTGCCCAGCACTAAACCAGATCCCTGAACACCTTGTCTGTCTGTCTTTTAAACTCCTCCAGGGATGGTGACTCCACCACCTCCCTGGGCAGCCTCTGCCAGGGCCTGAGATCACTTAGAATCATGGAATAGTTTGAGTTGGACAAGACCTTAAAGATCACCTCATTCAAGCCCCCCTGCAACTCTGTGAGCCAGCCCTCATAGCAGAGATGTTTCAGGCCTTGGATCATCCTTCTAACCTCCTCTGGATCTGTTCCAACAGCACCAATTCCCCTGGGGAGAAGAAATCAGCACCCACCTTCCTCCAACCTCCTTTCAGGCAGCTGAAGACAAAGATGACGTCAATCCTTCACCTTCTTTTCTCCAGGCTAACCAACCCCACATGCCGGAGCCACTCCTTGAAAGACTTGCTCTCCAGCTTTCTCAGCTTTATTCCTCTTCTCTAGACGCACCCCAGTAGCTCAATGTCTTTCTTGGCAGTGAGGGGCCCAAAACTAAACACAGGATTTGAGGTGTGACCTCAGTATTACTGAGTCCAAGGGCACAATCAGCTCCCCTCTCCCGCTGGCCACGTTGTTTCTGATACAGCCCAAGATGATACTGGCCTTCTTGGCCACCTGGGCCACTGCTGGTTCGTGTTCAGCTGCTGTCAACAAACACCCCCAGGTGCTTCTCTGCCAGGCAGCTTTCCAGCCACTCTTCCCCAAGCCTGGAGCTGCACAGGGTTGTTGTGTCCCAAGTTTGTGGATGATACTAAGATAGGTAGAAGTGTGGATCTGATGGAGGGCGCAAAGGAATGTGAACAGACTGGACCGCTGGGTAGAGTCCAATGGCAGGAGGTTTAACAAGGCCAAATGCCGGGTCCTGCACTTGGGGCACAATGACCCTATGCAGCTACAGACTAGGAGAACTCTGTCTAGAAATCTGCCAGGAGGAGAAGGACCTGGGAGTGTTGGTTGAAAGCGACTGAACATGAGCCAGCAGTGGCCCAGGTGGCCAAGAAGACCAATGGCATCTTGGCTTGGATCAGAAATAGCGTGATCAGCAGGTCCAAGGAGGTTATTCTCCCTCTGGACTCAGCACTGATGAGACCACTCCTTGAATCCTGTGTTCAGTTGTGAGTCCCTCACCGCAAGAAGGATGTTGAGGCTGAGGCTCTGGAGCAAGTCCAGAAAAGAGCAACGAAGCTGGTGAAGGGGCTGGAGAACAGGCCCTATGAGGAACGGCTGAGAGAGCTGGGGGTGTTTATCCTGGAGGAGGCTGAGAGGAGACCTCATTGCTCTCAAGAACTACCTGAAAGGCAGAAGCCAAGCCCCCTTCCCGCAGCCCTTACCTCGTAGGCCTTGACCCAACCTAGACCACGCCCCCTCACCAAACAACGCTACACATGATAACTACGCCCCTACAAGCCACGCCCACAGAACCCTTCATTTCAAACCACCCACTATTTCCTCACAGAAGACCACGCCCCCTCTCTTAACCACGCCCCCCAGCTGTCCTCGCGCTCAAGCCACGCCCACACCGCATACCAAGGCCGCACCACTATAACCCC
>JAUMJK010000309.1:660000-742500 GCA_033558105.1 Coccyzus lansbergi
TAAGTCTTGCAGCAGTTAATTTCAATATTCATGCTAAGGTTCAACCACAGAGAGATAATTTTGAATCCTAGCCCTGTTTAATCCAGTACTTAGACTAGTGAAGTTTCTCTGGCTACACATTAGGATGAAATCAGAATTAGCTGCAAATATTCATACAAATTTCTCTGCTGTGCATGGGATGAGGAAATAAAGGAGCTTGAAAAGCAAGCACTTTCAAAGACGATAATGCCATATGATAAGTTTTGTACTAATGTCATATACAGCCAGTTACGAAATACTTCAAAATCAGAGGCATCAGATTTCATACTATTTTGTGTCAAAGATGCATGGTTGAAAAATTCCTATTAAAAACATGAAAACATGCCAAATGCAGAAAAGTGAACAACTGAGCAAAAAGTGAGACAAAGTGTTACTAATGTCTGCCAACTGGTATTATTCACAAGCACCATCAATCACACATGAGCAACCTCCATTGCTGCTCCCCCAGAACATGAAAACCCAGCTTGCCCCGAAGTTCTAGTAGTGTAGTTGTCCTGTTTGGTTTTATGGCTCTAGTCTGTTGTTTGGAGATTTCCTCTAGTTCTATGTGTCTATTTTAACCCTAGCAAGTCATGTTGAAGCTGACAGTAAAAGGGAAGAAAAACCTATTAAATTAAACCATCTTTACCGCTATTTAGAATGCAGATGAGCCCCTCAGCAATGAGGAAATTAGTATTTTATGGTGAAGCATTTATGTAGTTTATTCTATATTTGAACCATAATAAATTACATCCATTTTTTACAAGAATTATAACTGACATGCTGTCAGAGCTGTACATGTACAGCCTTAGAAATATACATAATACTTTGAAAGCTGTCACATTCAGTACAGTTGTAAACATCACCCTGGGTTACCAAACTGTTATCTTTAGGTTTAATTCTTCAGATAAACCATGGGATCTTCGCACATTTCAACCAGAGAAAAATCAATTCTCTCTCAAACAGTTGCACAGTAGTTTACCACCCGTGCTTAAATGCACAGCCTTCTACTAGCTTGAATTCCAGTTCGGGTCTCTTTGCAAAATATTCCTCTGTCTGGACTTTGTAGTTAGGTTTGGGAAAGCGCCACGGTGACTCAGTGTCCTTTCTCATGTTGGCATTTTTCTAGCTGAGAGTCCTGCTATGGTCCTAAATGTATCATTATGCTGAAGAATATTTAGAATATTTAGATAGGAATGGCTGGACTTGATGATCCGATGGGTCCCTTCCAACCTGGTTGTTCTGTGATTCTGTGTGATTCTGTGTGATCTACGTAGTACATGAGAATGCTATTTCTACAGTGTAACTTTTGTAGACTGTTCCTTATAAAATACTTATATGGTGTATGAAGTTGTATTCTTTTCATAAATTCACTGAATCTTTTCAAAAATATTACTGGAGAATCATAGTTATGGGATTCCTTAGGAGGGTTCATATTCTACACCATTATTCTCGATTATGCTATTTAGGATGCTGAAGTAAAGCTACCTCAAATGTTAGCTAATAACTGAAATTATTTTTATTTTACTCCTTTGTATTCAATCTTTTCTGTTTCAAAGTAGAAACCAAATGCAAAAATAATAACTAATATAACTAATTTTGCGGACTCTATTTTGGCCTTGAATGAAGATGATTTTAAATAGAGCTGTAATTCAGTTGTAGAAAGCTGTGGTAAAACCACATTACCTCTGCCTCCAGAAGAATTGGTCAGGATCCGGCAGCAAGTTGTCTCCCTGCAGACATCTGCCCCAAAATAAAGTCAGGGTCTTCAGTGGGACTTGGACTACTGCAGAGGTGTTGCAAGATTCTTTGGGCTGGAGAGCACATGTGACTAAATGAAGCTAGGATGGAGGGGGAAGTGCTTTAACAGCTCTTTTGCATGCAGGAGGGATATAAACCCAGGTTGCATGTCCTAAGGAGAACCTGGAAACTAGCAGCATGATGTTCTGTTTCTACCCATCATATAGCACAGGTTGGGGTAGGTGCTGAGCTTGAGAGGTCTGTGCAAATGAGGTTTCTTGGTCTTGCTGGAGCCAAGCTTGAGTCCCCAAGGAGAGCTATAAAGTCAGAAAAATGAAGCCCAGCAAGCAAATCAGCTGCTGTCTGGGCTCAGCAGCAATGAACCTAGGAACGTGGGTAAAGTTCAGGTGCCTACACCCCACCTCAGCTGGCTTTGTCTCCTTTGGTATAGCATCTAAGAGCCGGCCTGTACTATCAGATAATACTATTTGGTAGAGATCTCCTCCAGAATGCCATCTTCTAGGATGGAGATTATGCTTTTCCACCAAAGTGCAAGACAAAGTCTTTCCATTCTTTGCAGCTCTATTTATTTGAGGTCTGGTAGTGCCAAATGATGGGGTCCTACTGTGATGGTCTCTGTCCCACAGAAAGATGTGCCCAGACCCAAGAGCACCCACTGCTGCGCACAGTAACGTTTATGCTATTGTTACAGTTAATTATCTCCTCTCTTTGAACCATCTAAATTCAGCGTGCATTATCCTTCTGTTATTTATGTAAATGTTTAGATTAGGTAATATTTTATTCTACAGTGAATGACACCATAATCCTCCTTATTCTTTTCCTTTATCATAAATATTTAGTTTGTTTTTAGCTTGTGGGACTAAACACAACATCGTTTTCATTACTGTGAAATCTTCCTCTTTTCTTCTCCTGCAAGCATCCCTGGTCCCCTGGCAGTACTCTGCCTCCCAGAACATGCTAATATTGCTTGCATTACTGCAGGATTACCACAGTGAAGTATACACTTGGTATTATAATTCATAATGTTGCTTTAAAAGATTAACCACTCCCACGGCTGTGTCTGGTAATTACAGAGCAGATTCTTTTCTTTTTTTTAACAAAGAACAGCGTGCACAAAATGACTGGCAAGGAGGTAAGTGTTTTGGGTGTGCTTTGTTTTTCAGCCTCGGAGAAAACCAGATGCAAAATTGATAAAGGAGAACGAGAGTGGGTTTTAAGCTGAAATACTTCAGCGTATTAGTAATTTAACAGATTTATGTGAAGGAGATGGCACCATCAGCCCCTGGAATGTCACAGACTGATGCAGTTGGCAGTTGCCAGCTCAGACGACTTCTATGAACAAACCCAAAATAATTAATAGACCTTCTGGAGTTTTCTAGTCAAGCGAGTGTGCTGGTGCAAGAGCAATAGTTAGTTTAGCCTGTCAAGGTTCATTCTTTTTCAAAACTCCAGTCCTCCCTTGATGCCCTCTAATGGTTTTTTGAAACACCAAAATGTTTTTGCATGAACAACGTTACCCGTTGTGCTTTAGTTAAATGCATTTCGATGTCAGACACGCTCCTAGTTTGAAAATGCTTGCTACCTACCCCTTCCTGAGGGGATCTCCAGGGAGGTTAGCCAGATTGACTTTAATCGGCCAAAGACACAGAATAGGTTCTTAATGTGATAAACCAATCGAGTGTGCAAAGTCACACTAATATGTGGAAACTCGATCAGCTTTTATTAAGGGATCAGGAAACAGTTTAATTGCTGAGTGACAAGAGCATGTGTTTGTTTAATTGCTTGTTTGTGTTTATTGCAAAGCCTTGGGGAACATGGTAATTCGTCCCATTGTTGCTTGGAAATGTGGGTCTGGCACCCAAGCCAACTGCACGTGACAGACACTGGTCTTGTACCAAGTGTTGTTTCATCAACATTTACCACACTCCCATTTGGCGAGGACAGCAGCCCTTTGAACAACAAAGTAGGATTCTCCTTCCAGTCTCTCCTCTGTTGGCTTGGTCAGAGCCAGACACACTCTGAGAAGGTTGGAAATTTTGCACTTAAATGAAGAACCACTCACTGTCTGCTAAATGAAAGTAGAACTTAAAGGCTGCTGTATGGCAGAGCAACACTTAACGGGTTGTTCTCATTTTCACAGCTGGAGATGTAATGGTTGCACACTCCTACAGAAAACTCCTAAAAGATCTCAGAGCCTGAGGCAAAGACGGTTGAAGCTGTTGGTGTCTTTCTGTTCATTGGACTGGACTTTGATCAGACATTAGTGCACAACGATATATCTTCTATACCTTTTCTGAATGAGGTTTTAGCCTAGAATTGTTCCCTGGTGTAAGATTCCAGCTGTCTTGGGCATAGATCTGCTTCCTTGGCTGAAACTGGCCGTGTGTCTCAGTATAATAGGGCTTGGTACTCAGTGCTGGGGAGAAGAATTTTGCTATGAATTTACATGAAAAGTCTTTGCCTAGCAATAATTCTAAGTATAAAGCTTCCTGATATACTACTATTTCTTTCCTCTATATCCTTGCCTTACTTCAGAAGGTAAGTTTTCCATCCAGGAGCACGAACTGGAAACACTTTCCTTCCTATTTTCTCTAAATTAGCCATTTTAAATACTTAACGGAGTAGGATAGATGGTTGCCGATGATTAGAATTATGTCTGGCCTTCCAGTTCACTATCCAGCACCATTAAATGCATTTGATAGGAATGGTTGGACTCGATGATCCAGTGGGTCTCTTCCAACCTGGTTATTCTATGATTCTACTTCTGTAGATGGAGTCCAGGAATAGTCATATCAATATACATTACAGGCTTGTCATAACTCACTCATTTCCTATTTCAAACAGGAGGAAATATACTTGAACATATCTGTTGTATCTGTCAAGACTTCTCATTTGTCAAACTATTAGTGGTCCCTCTGTCAACATAAATAAATCTGTCCATAAATCTTGACAGGTATAATCATTTGTTGCGTTTGAAAGGCAAGTCTCTAACATTAGACCCCTTTTGATTCCTAACATGATTATCTTTAAAGAAAGACATTTCAGATGCCTTCTGAATCTGGCCTCTGTCAAATGATTTCTCTGCTCTTGCTGAGTTATCTACTCCTGTGAAGTAAGCAAAGGCATAGTTCCTGCTGTCAACTCTCTTGAAGACCACACGAATCATTGGCATCATAGCAGCTCCGAGGCCTTATCCTGCAAACATTTATATTCCTGTTTGTCAGACTAGGCTCCCGGTACGCTTATTGTTCCTCATTCCTATTCTGAGCCATTCTTCTGGCACCAGTTGTTCTTTCTTTACTTTTGGGAAGCTATCAAAGAACATTCCTTGAAGGTATTCCATCTGACGCTGCTGATCTTTTCGGCACTGTTGCCATTGGCAAACAATCCATACCCATACAAGAGAATTAAGCCTCCAAAATGGCCTTTTAAATATGGGCTAGCATAGCTTAAGATTGAATTCCTTAATACCAACAGGCACTTTGCAAGCACCCCTGCTGCTCTGGGGCACACTGAGCAGCTCCAGCTTTACAAGGCTCTCCAGAGAGAGATGAAGTGACCTTGTTTCTGTGCTCAGTGGCCTTATGTTAGTAATTTTGCCTGCCAAAGTTAAGTTATCCAGCATTTGCCATACTGGAATGTGAAGTGAGGGTCTTTGGCCGGGGTTCAAGTGTCTCAGCAGATACCTCTGCAGAAACTGGTCAAGGCACAAGTGCCAGAAGACAACCAGTGGATTTCACAGATAGCACAGCTTTGCAGCATTCTCTGCCACATGAAAAACCTAAAGCACATGCTTTGTGAACAAGAATGAGTCAGAAGGTTTGTAGGACTGGCTTTATGGGAACTGCGAGGTAAAGAGTGGATTCCCAGGCAGCTCCTGTAGGAGCCAAGGTACTTGGTACCCAAGCTCCCTGGGTGTCACAGCCATGGGAAATAATCTAGTCAGTGCTGGAAGATCCCAAGTTCAATATTTTCCCTTCAGTCTTCTGACAGTGAAGAAAGGAACACTCTAGTGTTTTTTGTAAAATGTATTTAAAGTTCTTAATTTTCGCTCTTTCAACTTTACAATCCTTCAAATCCTCTGTGGTTTGCTGCAGCAAAGATTTTTAATTGGCAGATTTTCAACTTGTGCTCTAAAGAGACTCATTACTTCACAGGTTCTTTAGCTTCATGTGGCCTTGATGCCATGTGGGATGTTTCAGTGATCCTTACCACTGAAACTAATTTTATGAGCTGCAGAAGAAGCCTGTATACCAAGATCCTGACCTTATGGTACTTTGCACAGGATGTCTAGATGCAGAGTGTCAAAATGCAACTGTTAGATAAGGTTCCCATTTGAATCACAGTTCTCAATGCAGTCTGTTATTAAACACTTCCTTTTTTTCCCATGTCAAGTCACAATTGAGGATAATATTTCACTAGAGTGGACAATGTACCAGAGCCATAGATGTCTAGTTTGCTGTACCCACATGGTAGGCTTGGAATAAACGAGAGAATTCAGTTCTTCAAGTCAAGGAATCTAGAGAAGTGTTTAGTTGCATTTGACTACCAGATTGGTTTTAATTAAAACATGTAGAAATATTTATTCAGAGAGGACAGTTGTCTGTAACCTTCCTGACAAAACTCTTTAAGACACTTGGTTTATGAAATTTGTTGGAAGCCCAGGAGATGAGCACCCTGCTTTTTTGAGGCAGCATGATAACGGGGCATGTGCTTAAAAGCAGAATACAAGTTCATTTGGATTCATACCAACATCTACATATGTTGATAGCATTGGAGGGAGAGCATCTGCAGGACTCTGCAGCAAACAAGTGAGATCCTTTGAGGGTCTAAATTACCAACATGGATGCCTAGATTAATCTGTGTCCTGACCTTCTGTGCCTATCAGTGTTCCCTGCATAACCAGCACCTGCTAGATCTCACCATTGCTGTTTCTGGTTCTCTTTCTTCAGGCCAGGAGTGATACTGGGCTCTACAACTTCCTTTTCTGTTGACTGGCAAGATGGTACTTTGTCAGGTAACTGCTGTTGCCACCAACTGCAAAGCTCACTGCATCTAGAGTATAATGACACCTTCTGAGCCGCTTCTTTTACGTGTTAACCTACTTGGAAACAGAGGCTCATGTGCAAATTCCCTTTCTATTTTGTGAAGGCTGGAACATAAGCCAGAACTAAGCTGAATTTCCCCCTTCCAAGAGCCAGCTGAATCAAAATCCCCTGATGCAGACATCCCCAAATTTTATGGGTGCAAAAGACATCTTGATCCAAATTTTGCAGTTTGCTCCCGTCTCTGCTTAAAACATAAAATGTATGTTTTTAGGGAAAAAGGATATAAACATCTTGTTCATGTTTGAGCTGAGAATGTCTTTTTTCTGTAGGCTGTCAACACAACTTCAAATGCATGCAGCCTGTCCAATCTGACAGACAATTTGCATATTTGTGGAATGCAAACGCCAAGTTACTGTATACATTTGTACATGAAAGCATTAGAAAGTTTGGAGGATTAAAGGTGGAAATGTATCCCCCTCGGCCTTGATTAAAGATCAAGACAGCACATCAATAGATAGCAGACAAATAACTGCTGCTTTTTGGAATGACTTAACCCAAGAATAATAAAATCCAAGCTATTTCCTAGGACATAAATAGCTGAGGGCTTTACATGTGCTAATTGCCAGAGCATTGTTTTAGCCTTTTGAGTGTGTAATGTGGAGTCTGGCACTTTCAGTATGAGCCCTCTGACACAGCAACCGCCTTTTTGTTCCACGTAAGCTGTGTGCCCGGGACACGGCTAGAGCTCTGAGAACAGCCACAGCGTTAATACAATGTTGATGTCTATGTCTGCACCTTCCACAGCTTCTCTTGGGTCCTGGAAAGTTCTTTAAGGCCAGATGGAGGTGCTTGGCCCACACAAAAGCAACTTGGTTTGCAGTAAGTTGGGTGTCAGGAGGAGCAGCAGCAGGTGCTCAACTATTTTTCTTAGAAAGATGCTTGCTTGGCTGCATGCATCAAGATAGATTTTGGAGCCTAGCTCTAGGCACATTGATTTGAAAATGGAGACTTTGAGTCTTAAAAGCAAAATATGCCAAGCAATGGGTTTGCATGCTCCCTTTTAAGGAGCAAAGCCTGATATTATTTATTTTACTTATACTAAAAAATAACCTTAATAGGATGTTCAACATTGGCCAGTGGATATAATTTAGGACCAGACATTGGCAGCATAGGATAGAGAAAGCAGGAGCTAGTCAAATCTTTCCCCTAGTCTTTGATCCAAAAACATGAATATTCCTTTGATTCAGAAAGGATTTGGCCAGCCTTTTTCGCAAATGGTTGCACGTCTCTGTGCTTTCTGGCTGGGGGAGATGGAAGTGGCAAAGCCTCAGATACCTGGGAACCAAAAGCTGAAAACTCTCCTGGAAACTTCTCATGGTCTAATGAAATTCCTGGGCCAGCTTCCAGGCTGAGCGGATGCAGACAACCAGCCAAATTGGACCATGAAATCTGTCAAGATTCAGCCATCATTTACGAAAGAGGACTGGGATTTCGGGGGGAGTTTGCAGGAACCAAACACCCAAATCCCTTTAAATCCCAGTTGGGCATTTGCTCCTCTCTTTCTTGTACTCCAGTGGAAATCCTTGTCTGTTCTCTTCAAATATTTCAGAGACCTCGGGCAACACTTCCTCCAAAAGTACAAAATTGTGACTGCAGTTGCTGTAAATGTGTAATTCAACACAACTACCCAAAAAGCCCCAGGCTATACCAAAACTCTCGATCACAGGCAGTTCTGTGCTGTCGCAAGACAGGTCTAACTCTAGGTACTCCAGTTTGAAAACTTCAGCCTTAATGCGTTCAGGAAAAAGTATGTTGTTGTTTTAAAACACATTACTCAAATGCTGAGATGTCTTTCTACTGGGAGCAGCGTTACAAAGATGATCTCTGCCTGGATGCCTATTCCAACATGGACTTGACAATTCACATGTAGGGAATGTCCTCTCATGCGTTCATAGTTGCAGATTACCTCCATATATTTGTTTAAAAAATAATTAGGCTTGCTTAGCTTTTGTACTGTTGCATTTAGCCTTCTTTTTTTTTTTTTTTTTAAAGTAGCTTTTCCTGTAGCACTCCCAGGCCAGTACAATGCTGGCTTTTAAAAGTGATTTGTCTGTTACCAGGCAGTTTTAAACTTTTACTTCCTAAGTCCTTTCAAACCAGCAATACAAGGAGACTTAAAAAAAAAAATCTTCTCGGGATTGTTTTTATAGTAATAGTGAAAGCTTAAAAATGTTGCAGCGGCAGCCAAATTATTTTTCTTGTAGTGGAAACAATACCAACAACTGGCATCTACATACAAAACAGTTTAAAGCTACCCATAAAAATGACTAACAAATGAATGCTACATTGCTTTTTATCATATACTCTTTATAAAAAGTGACAATTGGAATGCTACTAATTTGGCAAGATACTTCTCCTCTATAGCCATGGTTGTTCAATAATTAAAGTATATATAAAACACTTTCTTTCTCACTCACTAATGGAAAGCTAGGTTGACATATGCAAGATTAACCATAGACCGAAGTTTGATTTCAGACAAAATTTTCAAGAACATGTTCATGGCTAAGGTCTAAGTCCTATTCACTTTCTGTAACGCTCCAAAATTGTTCAGACTGAGGATGCTTGAAGATGTGTAGTTAGCTCAGGACATAGTGTATTTTCTCTCATGACTAAACAAATTGCTTCTTCAGCACCATAGAAATAAAATCTTTAAAATATTAATTACTAATGGTAATTGTTGAGAATGTTTTTTTAAAGTCATACATGTTATCCTTAGATTTCAAAAAGTAATTACTTGCTAATAGCTAAGAATGGTACTTGTCTAAACAGCTCTGGCACTCTTGAAAATGGTGCTTAAGTTTTTAAGTCACCTAGCTTGGTTTTGAAGTCTCTACATGATATTTTACCATCTATTTGCTGGCAGCAGCCCTTTTTATACCTGCAAGTCGTAAAAAAATATATCACTCCCTCTGGAAGTTAAGAGCTAGAAATAATGCAGGACTCAGTTTAGTTAACATAAAGAGAAAATAGAAAACCATTAGTTCAAGAAACAGAAATGAGAGAAATTAAAGCTCTGGTTGCAAAGCAGGGAAATGCTTCAAATGGACCTTGCAGCAGTTGCTGGTCTAATTCTGTGTCTGCTGCAGTCAGTGGCTGGGCTTGAAGTAGCTGCTGTAGGGGGCAGATCCTTGGGATGCTGCTGGAGGTTGACACCTTAGAGTACATTCAACTGTGTCCCTCTGTAAGGATGTGCAATGCAGGGCCTGTTACCCCAGTCACGACTAATTTACCTACCCAAATGGGGTACAGAAGACAAGGGTAATAGTTTGTAATTGGGTGTGTGGCTGCGCTCTGAAATTTGCCATTTGTCCTTAAAAGTCAATGTGCAAATGCATCTCTCTTGAGTGTCCATATAATGATGTTGTAGCTGTATTTTTATAGTTTCTGAGACTCTACAGAAAAGGGAAGATACTTCATAGTCTGAAAGCTCCTCAAAGCCTGCATTAACTAATAATTACCTACTAATTTGCCTTAGCACCAGCCATGAGAGATAGAGGGGGAAAAAAATAGACATTGATCTATAAAATTGAGATTAATCTGATAACTTTCCAAATCAAAAAAATATCTTAGTTCTAAGCTCTTTTCAAAATGGCCACCGTTGCTGTGAGAAACTCTGTTCCACTGTATATAAAACATAGTGGAATAATAACATCTCATTTGATTATACAAAGTAGTTTTTTTCCTTAGTGTTTTAGTTCTCAAAATTCCCAGAATACAGCACATTGAAACTGTTCACTTGAGAAATTAAGTACCGTATGTGATAAGACAGTCATGTGAAATTTTTAAGCTGTCATTAAAAACGATTATAATTAGGACAAACTATATGAAAATGCTTTAAAATTGAGACCCTAGTGAATTAAAAATTAAGGGGTATATTATGTATTATCATGTTGAAGGGCAGGGATTTACGCATGTAACTCCCATTAACACTAATGTGAGTTGCATTCATAAATCCCCATGCCTTGTGATGAGCATACAC
Organism: Coccyzus lansbergi; assembly: GCA_033558105.1. Classification (NCBI taxonomy): domain Eukaryota; kingdom Metazoa; phylum Chordata; class Aves; order Cuculiformes; family Coccyzidae; genus Coccyzus; species Coccyzus lansbergi. The sequence goes on from JAUMJK010000309.1 coordinate 670,867, forward strand.
CCCCTCGTTTGTTTTTGCTGAACAACCTTAGCTTTCACAGTACTCCAACACAATACCTCTGCCTGTGGAGAAGGACTGGAACAGCAAATCAGAAGTTTAAACTCTTTTCCCTTGCAAATCTATGCCCCTAGACAGAACAAAATGTAATTCTTCTAAGCAGTAGCTGTACTCCTCTGAGTAAATTTTCTTATGAAAAGTAACAGTCGCGGAGTCTGTTCTTCCCTCCAACTCCTCCCATGCTTTTCCTCATGCTTAATAACTTGGAGTTGGGCTGTGATAATTTTTATTACCTCTCCTCTAAATGCAGGAAGGCTATTGCTGGGGGTAGGCTTGTAAAAGCAGTTCAGTCCAGAGCCTTCGGCAGGAGCTGCGTTCACGGCAGCGCATGATTCCCACGCAGCGAGTGAACGTGTTCTGTAATGACAGCAGACATAAACTAAACACACCTCTTACCCTGTTAGGGTCATAGGACTGAAGGCTGAGCCAAGGACTGGATTCTGCCCAGTGGCTGTGCTGGGCTTTGGGTCACTCTCAGGTGAGGGAGGATCTGCTGGAATTTAGGCTGTGAAGTGTTGCCAGATCCCTTTAGTTTAAGACTCAGGATTGCTGGTAGTTTTCCTTGCAGCCTCAACATAAAAAAATTATGTGAGTTTATATCTTGGTTTTCATTGGGAAACAAACGTATGTCTTTTATTATCTTTTTATTATAAGAAAAACTTTTATTATAAGAAAAACTAAAAGTTTATTTTTGTTTGTTTGCTTTTTAAACTTGATCTGTATACAGAAAGAAGTGATTTTCATGGAAGTGGTCACTGAGTCTGTCTCGTGCTGTCGTCATCCCATCTACTCCTTTTTACACCCTTGGATTTGGCAATAGTGACACCACTAAGGTGAGCTAATTCATCTGTAGCGCTGGGTTTGCTAAGAGTCTACTAAAAGCACTCAATAGGGATGTCCTGTCCTACTGCTTTTACAAATGAACCCACACTACTTCTGCTTAAAATACATTAAAGGAATGGTCTTACTGTCTCAGCAAAAAAAAAAAAAAAAAAAAAAAAACAAACCAGCAAACCACAGCTTGTACCTCTTGCCTTTCTGTGGCATTGCAAAATTGTAATTATACTAATACACTACATTCTTTACAATGTATTTTCCCCAGGGCAAAATAAATAAATCTAAATAAAATAGATAAAAGAATTAATACATCTCCTATTTTATTAATTAGCACCTGAGCAAAATGGGTTTCCTCCCTGTTGCTAAGCCAGAAAAAGCACTGATGAATTTTCAAGCAAAGTAATAAATGCTAGGTTTATTTCTTTATTGGTACCTGTGGATCCTGTTGTATTGCTTGTTAACAGATGCAAGTGGGCAATATAACCGTTACATCAGGCAATAATATAGAAACCCAGGCAGTTCCTAAGCAACAGCCCAGCACTGATTCTTGCCAGCAATTCTCTAGGAATCCCTCAGACAGAGTAAGTGAAGAGAAGTTGGACAATATACTCTAATTTTGAGAAAGGAATAAAGCATGAAACTGGTGATTTTCAAAATCATATTTTTGCAGATTTCTTACCAAATCAAAAGAGCTAAAATTGAAAACTGTCACAAACATTTCAGCTCAAGAGCTGCATAAACTTTTCTATTGTTCAGGCAGCTAAACAGACACAGCTATCTCACTTCATACCTTGCCCACAAAAGAAAAAGCAAAAAATAAAGATGGTAATAATAGAGGCTCTTCAGCATGTTGGACTGAAACTGGATTTTGTGGTGTTTCTTTCAGCAGGCTCAGGCATCAGATTAGCCGAAAAGTAAAACATTTTTCATCTGTTCTGTGTGAATTCCACAGCCAGTCAAATTTAGACGCTGATGGAAAAATTCATAATAAACTATTCTGTTTAAGCCATATAGACGCCATGTGTGTGCACACACATAATTTTGTGTGTACACAAGATTAAAAGGTATATTTCAAAGCAATGTCACTCTCAGATGTCACTAGCTGATACAGTCTCTTTGCCTATATGTTATGTATTGTAAAAAGGACATCTGCTTTATATATAACTGGGGATTCAATGAAGCAGCAAAGCTGGGATCTTTTTTATTATCCATAACTTTCCTTGCAATGGACCAATCAAGGCTTGAACTCCCTCAGTATTTGGAGAACAGTTTCCACGCTTTGGTTTAGTCCAGTATTGCACTCGGTGTCGAGCTCAGACTTTGAGCCAAACTTGTGAAGGATAGTGCTCTTTCATTTAAGTATGAGTCATGTCCTTTCAGAAACCAGTTTATATTTAGAATAAATAAGAACAGACATACATGCACACGCGCAAACACTTATGGACCCAAATGCACATGCTTCCAGGAGCACAAACATGAATAAACAAGAAGGAAATATTGTAAACCAGATGTTCTCTGGGTCTGAATGCTCTACTGGTTTCCATGCACCATGTAAGGTTCTGGTCTGCTAAGGGAGCAGAAGCAAGTTTGACACAACAGTTTGCAGTGCTAAGAGTTTTACCTTGCTTAGGAGGTGGAAATCTGTGGTTTTCTTTACTGAAGTCTTTGACTTTTTGCAAAAATTCCTGCTGACATTTCAAAACCAAAATTCTCTGTGGAGATATTTGAGTTATGGGCCAAAACACTTTCCTTTTTAGTGAAAAAAAAAAAAAAACCAACCCAAACTCATTCATGAGAGTTACGGTTTGCATGTCTCAAGCGTCTTCCTCTCTCAGCTTATCTCTCCTCTTCTTGTTTTACAGCAGCACGATAAGAGTGTGCAAGATGGAGATAGAGAATTTCTGGGCATTGTTTGGTTCATGGCTGAAGGACTGGGAGGCATCCAAGCACCCAGACTGTGGCTCCCACCAAGGTACCAACGCACTGGTTGTGATTCAGTGGCTTTCTTCTCTTTTCTCTACCAGGCTGCTCCAGTTTTCTGGTGTTAGAAGTTTCTCAAATAAGCAATAAAATACAGTTTGAGAAACAGACAATTTCTACTCCTTCAAAGGAAGAAAAACATGCATCTCAATGAACTCCCCTCCTTTCTATTAGAAGACAGTTTTGGCAAAACTGTCACCCAACCATACAACTCAGATCACATAACTTCCACGTGTTTCCATTTGCTCCTTCTTCCCCTCCCCTCACAATGTCCAAGCCAGTCTCTGTGTGCCTGATATATGTTGACATGCAAATTAATTCACTAAGACATATGAATGTTTTGGCTTTAACAGAAAGCCAGGTTACTATTCCTAGCATGGAAAGCTAAATGAAATCACGCTGTGAGTGAATTCCTATTGATTTCTTCAGGACTGATCAGAAACATTTGTCAAACTTTTGTTTTCTTTCTGTCCTACATCTTCTTTAGACACGGAGTTAAACATACTAAGGAACGTTTACATTTTAAAAACGTGTTCCGAGAACTTTATATAAACATACATGTAATAAAAGTGACTAGTGATTTATATTATCTATATACACTCAGATACTTTATTTTCAAAGCCAAGGTTTTAAAAAATAGGTGCCTATATTCAGACACCTATGTCTATGTTTACAGTCTCCGCTTGCCTGATTTTCAAACATATTAGTACTCAGAAACTCTTTTTCTACTAACTAAACATGCCTCAAAGTTTTAGACAAAATTTATGTTGGGCTTGTTTTCATCTATTAGGTTCAGAAAGGAAAAAAAATAAAGAATATTGTAAACACACAAAGATGTGAAGGCAAAAATAAGAAAATTATAAATCCACGGTGGTTTCCCACATTTAACCAATGAAAATTAGTTTCACTGGTATAAGGCACATGAGTACAACCCAGCAGTTTGTTCTTGCTAACTAAATTCGACCTAAAACCCTCCTTCAAAGCATTTGTCTTTTCTTCTTTAGGTTCATCTTGAAGCCTCCAGTTTCAAAAAAAGTGTGTGCCCTTCTGCACCTAATGTATATGCATATTCATCGTGACTGCATATGGAAATGGAGCATCCGTGCCAACGTCTTTATAGCTAACAGGCTTTTTGCATGTGCGAGTCTGAGGGTTGTGTGCTATTGGAGTAATTGCGCATGTAAATCCAGCAGGCAGTTGCACACACAACTATAACACGTACAGCTGCATTAATATATTTTTTTTAAACCCAGCTAGCAAAAGCAAGTGAGAAAAAATGCTACAGTTTTAGACACCTGGACCTTGAAATAATAATAATAGAAAACCCCTGAATTGGCATGGTTTAACCTTCAAAACCTGCCCCCACATCCCTCTCAGAAACATAGGTCAGTGTAGGCACTGTTAGATTTGTGTTTTTAATTATAAGTAAATAATTTCTGAGGCAGTAAACATAAACTCATGCTTTTCTAAAATCTAAAGGGAAAAAGTTAATATTTTTTAAAAAACCACCGTACTAGGAAGAAATAAATAAATATATAACACAAAAAAGTTACTGAAACAGCTGTGTAAATAATACAAACAATGTTAAAGAATAAAAGGAAACTGCCAGAGCCACTTGGGATGAGGAGAGAGCCTAAAATCACCAACTGCTCTAACTAGGTCTTGCTCATTAGTTGTGTGTGTTTTTTAATGCCAACTCTAGGTCTGCCTTAGAAGGCACTTTCTTGAAAGGCACCGGAAGAAGGGAAGGAAAATGAGGTTATCCCATTAAATAATCTACTACTATTCGGTAATGGCACTGGAATAGAAAATGAAGCAATGGTTTAATATTAGGACTAGAAGGTGTATGAAGTAAGTAATTAGCTGAACATTTACTTCATTCATCATAGCACAGTAAATGTTGAATTGTGTTGAAGTCAATGAAAAACTTTTATGGTCTGGCTGCAGGCTTTGCTGAATGACACCACTTGCCCATGAAAAGGCTCCAAACCTTAAATGCTGAGCTAGATTGGTGCATCAGGAACCTCCAGACTCGGAAGCCAGCAAGGTAAGAAAGGTATCTAATGTCCTCGGGATAGGGGATATGAGGTTTTAGACCTAGTGGGTGAGGTCTCCATTCTTCATCTCAACTTTGTATCAGTTTTCAAGCCTAGGATCAGCAAAGAAGAAAAACTAAATCTAGTAATGCATCTGTTCTTGTTGCCTACAAGTTACATATAGTAAATATGTAATATGAAATACCCTAACTATGAATCTGTTACTTGGATGTGTAAGAATGCATATCACATTTCTGAGACTGTACTACAAGCCAAGGTGCGAGGAAGAAATTATTAGTTAAATCCCAATGATTATTACTTTTTGACTATTGATGTCAATAAGACAAACACGGGCATGATAAAACTTACATGGATGTTATAAGATGCTAAGACATTTAGGAACAGGGTGAAGCTTGCTTATTTTATTCCAGCAGGCTCATCATTGCCAGCACAACTTCCCATGCACTGCTGTAACTGTTGACTTCAACCTGGTATCTCCCTTTGCTATCATGCTTTTGCGTAAAGGGGTTTTCAAAATTACTGTGCCATCATCTCCTTCAGCAGGCAGGACTCATACTGAGGGAAGGCACATGTTTGGAAATCAGTGCCAAGAACTGAAGGCTCCCTCTATGAATTCTTTTCTGCTGTGAAACAACTGAAGCCTGCCTGGTGCCTACTCCTTTTCCAGAACGACAGCCATCAGCAGGGGAAAGCCAATGCAAACAGTGCTCCGGCACAACTGGGCTTTTAGAAGGTTTCTAGGGAAAGTTCAATCTGCACAACTTAAAGGAACCTTCCATGCCCTGGCCCTTAGCAGCTGCACTGGCACTACAACAGGGCATGTATTCAAGGACGGTCATGCTCTCTTCGACTTCCAAGTAATACCTTTTACCCAGTGCTTAGGCCACCTTGATGAGCTTGCACAGAATTTGCTGTTAATTTCAACCATGCCCTGTGTCCCCAGTTCATTAGGATGTGGGTAAACCCTTATTGCTACTTGTGCATGATTGATTGACTGTATCAAGCTATAACCTTACCCAAATTTCATCAAGATCTGCTCTGTTTAGTAGATGCTTTATTGCCCTTACTATGAAGTGCTGTTGCTGTATGATGTCAGATAACTGCTATGTTGGGTTGATTGGGGATTTTTTGTAGTATCCTTAGCCAAGTCTGAGTTACTTGCTTTCTGACTGAGTTAATTTGATACCTTAATTTTTAGAACATATTGTTCTAGTAGCTCTGTGCATGAATACAAGCAAAAAATTTAATTCTAACTGAAATCAATCAATCAATCTATCTATCTATCCATCCATCTATCTATCTAGCCATCCATCCACCCATTCATGTGCGGAAAGTAGATTTCTACTCAATAGGGCAATGATGGTCTTAGATTTAATTACAAACTGAGGTGTTCCAAATTGCTATCTCATCCTGCATCAAGAAAACCTAGAAAACTTATAGAAAGATAAAGCACCTCCATGTAGTTTTTACCTGCTATTGCATTTCTGTCATTGCAGGATCTGGCAAGAGAGTCAAACACCATATTTTCTCAAAGGTATGTAAAGCATGCAGAATTGATGGAAAGATGAACAGGTTTTTTATGGAGGGGGAATACATCTGCTAGGGTGAGGAGAGCCTTCACCGATGTGCCACTTGTAAATGCATATGAACTCTGTAATAGGTGCAGTGCTTTTGCTCAACAGCTGCAAGCTTTTCACTGTACCTCTTTTGTTGAATCCAGATAAAAGCACTTCATCGTCAACAAATCTAATATCTGTTCTTGTCCCACTTGAAAGGGTCAAATGAAATTTCCCACCAGAGAGCAAAAAAAACTGAAGCTGCCTAGTGAGTTTGGGTGGCAACGTGCCAAGAAAGAGGGGAGGAGAGGTAGTGTCTCTGATGCATCGGCAGAGGAATAATGTCAAGAAGCACAAAAAGTGCTCTCCAGGCTTGCACAGAGTCACACAGCAAGAGAGGCAGAGGCAGCAGGGCAGCTAGACATAAGCTATAAAACTGCCTCCCTCCTAAGCTACTGGGGGAGATGCTCCTTCCCAGAGACTCCTGTTCAAGAGATCACATGAAGCTATTTGGAGTTGCTGTCCCATGGCAAAGGAGGTCAAGAGGCAGGGTGGTCAGACTGGTGTGTGAGCCTGCTGCAGAAGAGGAAAAGCTTCTTGTTGACGTCACGGTCACGAGCAGTATTTCAAATGTACCTGACTCTACAGAGAGCAAAGGTTCAGGAAAAAGGAGGTGGAAACTCTTTTTTCCTAAGCCTTTCTCCTATCGGGCATTGCTCAGGATGCTGACTGGAGACTCCATGCTGTATTCAGAGAAGGACTTAAAGAATAGCTTACCTTTACAATAAAAACACCAAACCATTATAAAAATATACATACATCTTCAGCAGAGTTGCAACATATGTTATTGTGTCAAAGACATTTCATTCCTTTACCCTAAATGCAGCATCTATAGATTTCTAGCAGCTGAAAGTGGAAACAGGTGGATATTTAGCCCGTTCAAAGTTGCATTTAAGTGCCTGTAAATATTTTGCTACGTCAGAGATTCTATGTACTAATGAGCTAACATGTCCCAAAATGCCCATTTCCCAGGAGCTTGTTCTTTGTACATTCTCTCAGACCTCTGCAGCATCAGTGCAAGGTGTTTCTAGTTGTGCTGCAATAATAATTCCTCCTAGCATCCCTGCAGAAGCAGGCACTCTTCCATTGCACTACACTAGTTACTCTATAACATCAAAACCAGTCCTTTCTGCAGATTGTAGTGCAGCTCACCAGGGACACGGTCCTTGTGCAACGTTTCCTGTTGTCTTCCCGGAGCCCGAGCCTGAAATGGAAGTCCATAAAGAAGGTAAAGATTAGACATTGTTGGAAACCAGACTGTTTTAATCTTTCAAGGTGCAGCTATTAGGTACCTGTAAGCGCTTCTTTGCATTATTTGCACGTGGTATGGAATAAAAACACCTAGAGAACTGCCACACTCTATGGGGAAAGCTTGTGGCCTGATGAGGGCAGGGAACGGAAAACCAAGGCACCAAGAAGGAGAGACCATAATGAAAGGATGTGGAGTAGCCCATCACTAACCTCTCTTTCCATATCAGCATTTGGACTCAGTTATGAGAATAAAAGGGACCTTGGCTGCAAATGACTTAGGGCAGCATAAATATGTATTATGAATTTTAGGCTCAGACATAATTAAATGCCATTTGTCAGATCTAAGCTTGTTTTTCATCTCATTTGAGTTTTACAGAATGAATTAACTAACAAATGTGCCTCCAATTCTACCATAACACATCATTTCTCAGAATGGTTGCCTCCAAGCAGCAGAAAGAGAGTGACTGGGGGGAGTGACCTTCTGCTGTGAAGTTGTCACGTTCCGGCAGAGCCCTGAGTGGCAATGACAGCCTCAGTACTGGGGAGCCTTTAGTGGCCTGGCAGTCTTGTTGATAACTTGTTAATTTATTTAGTGCAGTGGTGCAGAGGCCAAGATCTGGAGTAAAAGATGGGGTGAGCTGAGTCTCTGGGCTTAAACATGTAAATAGTCTAGATCTGAGGAAAAAAAAAGGTCTTGTTCATTGTCACTGAATGAGGTTGCCACTGGCAAGCAAATAGGCAAATGTTTGTACCTATGCAGGTGTCATTAAAACATAGGAGACAGCAAATGTACGGTCACCATGTGCATAATTTGGGTAATGGAACAGTATATGTTCCTCTCCTGGTCACATGAAAGCACGTTAAAGGTCCACCAAGAGAGCATTGTTCTGAGCTAGGAGAGTCACGGGACAAGGAACAAACAGTCTGTTTGCCTTCAACAAACAAATGGGAGAAATAGTTAAAGACCATAGGTGAAGAAATCCCTTCACTGCATTTCAGCTGGATCTTGAAGTGTTCTCTCTCTTTGTTCCATGACATTAAAGCAAAGGTCCTTTTTAAATTTAGCAAATGGTTGGATTTGTTAACCATGACTTAGCTATAATTTCTGAAGTGTTAAGAAGTGCTCAGAAATTTGAGGGTAATGCATACTTTAAAGGATCTGATGTCTTCTCCAAGTGACAAGCTCTTTCCAGACACCAAATCCATTGGTAATGGCACAAAACAGATCCCCAAAACTCAAAGCAGCTGTGTTCTTCATCCTGCATCATTCACAAATTCATGAAAGCTGCTCATCACATCAGGTTAATGAAAACATAAAACAAATACTCTAAAGAGAGCTGGCAAATGACATAGTCAAACTCTTTAGTCAAACAGATAAACCTGATAAGAGTTGTTCTCTGTGCAGCTCTGCAGACTTTAGCCTTAAAATATCTTAAAGTAAAGATGGGGTAGAAAGTATTTAACAAATAATGTGCTGTCATTTGAAAAACAAAACCAGATGGTGGTGTTAATGTAGCCAGTGACTTAAACATAATGCCATGTGTCTGCAGGAAAACAATAACCCCCACACGAGACAATTCTGCAAATCTTAAGTCATAGACACTGAGGAGTTCTCTTATGAATGAGAGGAAAGAAGCAGCACCCCACAGCCAGTTACCGGTACAAGTATTGGTGGCAAGTATTGGATCTCAACCATGAGCACAGCCATTCTCATGGCAGGCTGAGAAGGAAAAGCAGATTTTCCTCTTCCCCAGCGAGGGAAGTGGTGCTCCAGGCTCCCTGCAGGCATCCCGAGCCGCAGTTACGCTGTCCACGTGCACTGCCTCATTGGTGTTCAGGGAGTCAACAGCTTTTTGCTCTTTACAGGCCCTACATGTATTGCTGTAGCCGAGCCGCATCCCACAGCTTCTAGAGGATTTGAAGTACACACAGGACACCTCTGCTTTTGACCTCAATACATGAATGTGCACAAGGAATTTCCCCTGAACATTTATTATCCCTGGTACCGTAGTCAACAGTTGGCAGGGTAACTGAGCAAATTTACTTGAACTCTTTATTTCCCAGGTCTTATTTTTCTAAGGAAGGCAATAAATCAATGACAGGAAAAGTACTCACCAGGCAGAAACTGGGTAGCTCCATGACTTAATCAGCACTGATTAATGCCGGTCGGGAATCTATCTCTGCATTTCTTTGGAATGCATTTTGGAAAGTTTAGTAGTTCCTAGCAGAGATTTGCATGAAAAAAAAATTACTTTCTTATTCCTGTTTCTCCTTAGAAAGTAAGTTCCTCAAAACTCATGCCTTCTTTCCATGCGGATACGTACAGGCACAAAATGGACCAGTGCTCCCTTGAGTGATGAAGCCAGATGATGGCTCAAGAGCCCAGCAGATCTGGGTGATGGGCAACAGAAAGCATGGACAACCACAGCTGGATAATATGCTTTTCTTCCTCTCTGGCTGTAACAAACTGAAAACGACAAAGTTACGTCAGAGAGAAGCAGACAGCGGTAGGGTTGAGGGTCAAAGCTGCGTCAGAAAGAGCCCTTCTTCTGGGGGTGGGGGTGGGGGGGGGCGGTGAGGAAGGTCAAGGTTGGCCAGCAAACAACTTGGGCAAAAAAAACAGACGGATAAACAATCCAGACATCTGGTGAGATCCCGGCATCACTGTGATCAGTGAGGTTTTGGCACCGACTTTGACACTGTCAGGATTTCCCTTGTAATTAGCAGCATGCAGCCCGTCTGGGGAGGATGTTCCCTCCAGAAAGCTGTTGGAACTGGGCTGTGAATCGAACTTAATTTCTGTGAAGCAAAGAATAACACCCAGTTAGTCTCTAGCCCTTTGACTATGAGGGAAATGCTAACTTGAACCTAACAAATGTAAGGTGCTACTGATAACTCTAACTAATATCTGTCTTTGTTGCTGCCAAGATTTTTTAGGTTTTACTTAACATCTTCCCCCACCGTCTGCACTGGAACAAATGGGGAGCAGCCATGAGAAGGGATTCAAGTCTTGATGTACAGCAAAGCGACAGTAAACCTCCAAGCATGCAGAAGTGTATGTACCCTTCTTTAGCACCAGCAAGTTAGGTGGGCATATACGAGCCAGATAATTTAAAACAGAGCATGGTACAAGACTCAGGCTGGTAAAACTATCAACAGTAATAGATTTTTTGGTTTCTACACTGACCCAGACACACACACACAAAAAAAACCCCCAAACCTCCACAACAGGGTTCTAATTTAAAAAAAAAAAAAAAAAAGAAATCTGTGTTGTTAAAGACCTTAGCTACCTGTATTTGAAGACTGTTGTCTGAAAAGATGAAAAACATACATTTTCATTTCATTTCAGATTAGCATGGTAAACAGTTAGATCTGTTCTTTCAAGTGGAGCATTCAGCTCCATTTGTTAGCTTTGTTGCTGATATTTCACCTCTCTTTTATTTACTTAACATAGTTTGACAAGAAATTCTTAGTGAGATAATGTATCTACATGAAAGACTGGCTTGGGGAACAAGTCCAGGGGTTTCAGTGGGACAGTATCAAATTTTTTTTTTTTCCCATTTTGGACTACCTGCATTCCAAAGAAGAGCTACCCAACCATCTGAATGTTTTTGATAGAAAAAAATATATACTATTTTTAGGAAAAATGAAGTGCAACATCAGTGTAAATCAGGATTGCACCCACTTGGAAAAAAAAATTAATTACATGCGGTGGAATCTATAATCCTGTAACAAAACACCTTCTTCCTAGGCAGGATGGTTCCTGCTGCAAGGAGCACCCAGTACAAAGCGAATTAGCAAATTCTCTTTTTACCACGCAAAACTAGACAAAATGTAAAAAAATCAGCTTGATTTTTCCTGAACAGCAGAGCAGAAATGATCCTTACAGAGCAACCAGCTTGTGCAAGGAGATTCTGAGGCTGAACTAAGGCAGGTGAATGGGGCAAATGTCCATTCTTCAACAAATATTAGAAAGAAAAATTGCTTACCAAGTCTGGATGGCTCGAATACATAAGACAGAGCAGTTTCACACACAGCCAATTCCAGCTCAAATCAGCACTCGTACCCTGAAGAGAACCAAATCACTGGAGTTTGCTGTGTTTCAGAGATGTGTTATGGGACCATGCCTAACATCAAGCTAAAAGCATGTATGTGTGCTGTAACCAAAGGTTGCCAGGGCTGCAGGGACAGCAGAGCAGCTCCAGCTCCTGCATCGGCATCACAGAAGGTGGCAATGGGAAGGATTTACCACACGAGAGCACTTTGTTAGTTAGAGATCAATGAAAAAGGACAAAGGATATGAAAAAAAGCACAAACAAATATATAAATAGGGTAGAGAAATGACAGGGAACGGGCAGTGAGTTTAAAAATTAAATGGAGAAATCAAAGTTTACTAAAAACTTACCCGAAGAAAAAGTCAGGCCTTCATGATGTTCCTGTATGAGCCTAGGTGAAATCTCCCCCTCGCTCTGATGACAGAGGATCAGATCCTTAGGAAAAAGGAGAACTTTCGACATAACGAAAGGAAAGAAGGTACTGCAAATTGAAGGAAAGTAAGTGAGCGGTGCCGTGCAAAAATAATGATTCAGTAGCTAGTAGGCAATATTGTCATCTCTGCACACATCCAAGGACTTAAGTGACCCACTAGTCTGGCTGAGGATATGCTCCATTAATAATAAGAAAGAGCAATTTAAACCATGGCTTTTTTTCATTGTGTTTTATACAGGTTTGGGGAATACGTTATCAAAGGCTCCAATTCTGGCCAAAGTCCACAGGCATCATCACCTGTGGTCAGGCCCTGGATAGAAAGATCAGAGCTATCTTTGCGTAGCCCTACCACCAAAACCAGATCAATCAGAAGTAACTCAAAAGGAAATATTCTACAGGGAGCAGATGAAGATGCATTTAGAGGAAATAATCCCCATTCAGGATGCCATTATTAAAAGAGAGAGATAACTATCAGAGCTAAGATATGTCAGGGCAACCTCATTGACATGGGACTGGAGAACTTCTACTGTAAAAGCAGAGAAACTAGGTCAGTGCTTTTTGAAGAGAGGAAGGCTTAGGGTGGACATCATTATTTTATATACTATTCTAAGGGGAATAGCTAGGAGAGATGTCAGGAAACTAGTGTCAAATAGAAGAACAAATGGACAGGCTCTAAGAAAAGGAATGAAGAGAAACTAAAGGAGGCCTGCGCTCAAGGGATATAAACATTTCTATACACACTAAGTAGTTAATGCAAGGACTGGGTTACAGAAAAGGCTAATAAGAGCAACCAATAAGGGTTTGGGAAAGGGAAAGCTTTGTGGGTTATAGCCACGTGAGAGTGGAGAAATTTGTCTCTTGATGATGATCTGTCCCTAGAATTGCCCAAGTTTTAGATTCATGAATAGTAAATCTCTGTGCAAGCGTAATAGATTGAAGTGACAATTCAGTTTATCACTTGAAGATGAAACTCAGAAAAACATTTCCCTTCTAATTCTATTAATATAAATGTAATTACAAGGGCTGATTCCAATTCAAATGTTAACTTATAAGAGTGGCTGGAGGTAGCAGTCTACAGAGAAAGAGATGACACTGGAATTCCTGATCTTTAAGTCTGATCAATAGTTCAGTGTTAATAGACATTACTTGTGAGTTGGAGCATATGGTTTGAAAACGAGCGTAATTATCAGGTTGCAGGTATATAGACACACATGTCTCTAAACGCTAGAGAATTTGCATGTTGTAGTTGTCTCTAAAGAAGTAAGAAAAGCCTTTCTGTGGCATTGTAACATATCAGAATATTCTGTACTTTTTTTTTTAAAAAAAAAAACACCACCATCACTCGAGGATGCTAACCGTCATGCAAGTACAACTTCCAGAATACATTGCTTTAAACACAGATCAAACTAATATTCTTTTTTCTAAGTGTCTAAGTTGTATACCACTCACTAGGAAAAAATTGATGTAGATTGAGGTAATAGCCTGGGGCAAAGGAAATTTGAAGAGGAAGGAGCATCAGTGGACTGTGTAGTCTAAGGCCTTTCTTAAGGCAATTTCTTATATACTCCAAAATTTAAAGGTAGAATTTTATCTGGTAGAAAAGAGCATGATGTTATTGAAGCTGATGGAGCTAAGCTATGGATCTGGTCTCAAGTACTTATTCCAGTACATACAAAGAAGAAAAAAGGGAAAAGGTAGCATAAACATAAAAGACCCAGCAGTGCCATTGAATACAAGTAAAATACTGAGATCCTGTAAGAAGTGTAATGCCAGCCCCATTCCTTGGGAATTTTCCTTGTTTAGAATAATAACATTTTTCTACTGTATTACCATGGCCTGACTAATGTCACAAACCTTCCTCCCTTCTAGCACAATGGTTAAGCAAGAGAGATTTTTGAAGTGAAATTGTGCAGAGGAAAGAGTCCAAGTGTGCTGTAGCTCTGTTCCCTTCCATTCTCCTCAGTGGTTGCAGAAAAGTATTCATGCCTCGGTGATCAGAAAAATCCATGGCAACGAGATGCTCATAAATTCGGAGTTCAACAGAGGATTTGATGCACACGTTTTGAAAACTTTCACAGTATCCTCAGATCAATTTTGAACTGCCAGGGTGTGATACTAAGATAAACTGGCCCATCTCAACAACTGTTATAGTCACTGAGACATTGATGTTGACATGGAACCAAAAATTTGTCATGACGCTGTGAAAGGGTAAGGATCAGAGAAGTGAGTGATACTGATCAAAGCAGATGAGAGTCAGGAGTATTTATACGGGAGATGCAAATTCACACACATACCTCGGCGATCTGAAGCCGTCAGAGTTAATATGCTGTCTATTAAAATTTGTTCAAATACAGCACCTGTCATACCGCATACAGGAGAAGTGTTTGTTAGGTCAATCTTACACGAGAAGAGTGAGGTGTAGTAGGAGGCAGCTAACCCTAGCAGACTGGGAGTGAGTGCATAGCCTAAGCAGTGTTATCTGTGCACTTAGTCTTGTCCTAGACACCAGACCCCAGAGGTTATTGCACTTTTGTGGGCTTTAGCTTTACTCCAGTGTGTTCATTTCTTACAATCTTAATAATATTTGAATGTTTGTCATGCTTTAATATTTGTCTTCTAGCAGTGCTCTACTTGGAAGAGGAATGCAATGCTTACACTTTATTGATTGTCTGCAGCAGAGATGAGGTTGGAAATGGGTTTCCTATAGCCAGAGCTCTTCTATAGCTCAGGGCTCTCACTGTCCAGTTGCACCCTCAGGGACCAGTGCTTGCAAGAAAAGAAGTAGCAGCATCCTGATAGCACAGCAGCCACAAGCCTAGTGCTGTTGTGCTAATATTCTGCTGCTGGTTTGGGAGCGTATGTAACCGTGATATCAGGGATACTTAAGGTAGATATTATACTGAAGAAAATATGATGGCCAATTAGTTTTCATCACTCACCAAGTGCTTAAAACAACTCAGCATCACCATGCTATGGTAGCAGATGGACAGTCTGTAGGAAGATCTTTCATGTCTGATTCATATACAGACTGTCATAAAAGATTACTTGTATTATTGCAACAGGAAAGTAATAGACTCGTATTTTGGGCATTCCCAAATGTCATGGCTATTGTCCATGCCATTGCTGTCTACCTTAACCTGAACTTTGAAAACTCATTGCATAGCAGATAGTTCCAGAGCAAGCACGTGTTCTTAATGAGTAAATGAAGTTACTGTAACTTTAGTTTATTCTAAGTATTGAACCCAGCATGGGATCTAACCTGGAATAGTCATCTTGAGAATATTGCAGTGGAAAGTAGAGCGTAGGATTTAACATTGGAAATTAGAAGTTGATCCTACTTCTTATACAAAATTGAGATTGACAAAATTGAGGTTTATCTACATAAACCTTTAAACAAAGATGTGGCTCTGAATCAAAATTAGGGAACTGCAGAAATGAAGTTGAGGATTTTGTTCTCTTAAAGGAAACTTGCCCAGCAAGGGTGTCAGCAGAAAGAGCTGCCGCAGCGGACAGCTAAGCACAGATGTTAATGGAGTCAGTTCTTTGACTAGAGGTCAATTTTAAATAAACCAGGATTGTTTAAAAATGACAATTATTGATTAATTAAATTTATACTTGGAGCTTAGCCCTCTTAGTTTTGAAGAGTCTGTAGAACAGATTGGTATGAATGACCAAATGAAAGGGGAAAAAAAGATAAATTATTTAATTAACTGCTGTTCTACATGGATCTCATGTTAGCAATGGTTTTGGAGGGCTGTTCCACAAACAGCAACACGCACAAAGCTGCATCGCAGAGCTATACAAGCAGTTTCTAGACTTAGAACCATAGAACCGTAGAACAACCAGGTTGGAAGGGACCCATCAGATCATCGAGTCCAACCATAAAGACTTATATGACTGTAGCTGGAAGTTGACCTAACAGGGCTTAAGACTGAAAGAGAAACACTCAGCACCTGAAACCACGAGTATCCAGGTACCTTAACTGGAGCTATGGCTGCAGCTGTTCACCTGATTCACTCCACTCCAACTCACTTTGTGTAAGAGCTAACCATGTCAGGTGGCAGGATCAGGCCCTTTGTGTATGGAGGGGAACCAACTGGAAGAGGGGAAAAGGGGGGATGTTCAAGACAACGAGGGGGCTGGAGGCAAGTTGAAACAAGAAATGAAGGGGCACCATGTTGGCATGAAGTGATATGCTGTCATGGGCAGCTCTCAGGCTGATCCCACACTTAAAAATAGATTGACTTCTATCCAGGAGACGAGTTTGTTATTCTGTAACTACAGCATTTTCTATTATATTTGATAAGGGAAAGAAGATTGGATCTTGGTCAGAAATATAAAAATTCATCTCCCAGCAGGGGATAATAGCAGAAGAACAGGGACAGATGACAACTGTAGATTTAAGAGTTCAGAGCAATCCCTGGCAAGGAAGACACGTTTGGTGCTGGTGTAAGACGTCATCCCATGCTCACAGCCAAGACACCCTGTGGCAACCAAGCCATGCCAAGGGGTGCACCAAGGCAGCAGCTCCAGGCTCTGTCCTGCTCCCCTCCATAACAGTCCCTTTTCACTCAATCTGGGCAATATTTTGCTGAAAGTCAACTTAATATCACACAGAAAGTCAGTGCCACTGTGCTGGTAAGACCTTGATCTAGAGGAAGTGTTGGGGTGGAATTAGTTTTAGGACTATAGCATAGTGTGCACAGGGTAAAGGAGGTGTAAGCTGTCAGGGTGTATGTGTGCATGTGTGTGCACACCTATGTGTGCAACATACCTCTAAACAGATGTGAAGAATTTATATACCGCCTGGCTTCTACAATTACACATTAGGTAGTGGAAAAACTGTAACTTTCCACTAAAATCCAAAGCTCTTTTGTTTCAGTGTCTAACTGTTGATCTAAAATGGGAGTTCTTGTTTTCTAATTCACAAAGCTTAAAAGATCGCTCGTTTTATATTAAAATGATAGCCTTTGCAAGAGACCTTCAATCTAATTAAAGCCAGGAGATTAGCATCCCTTAGAATATTTGCAAAACCTGCAATGCGAAGTTAATGAAATGTGTATACTTTTATAAAGCTTTAATTTTTAATGGAATAATTCAGGACGTGAACCTTGCACCTCTGCCTTACCTGCCTTGTCCAAAACAGGGGTTGTTTACAAACAAAACAAAGTTCCGTGGGAAGAAAACAGAGGACAAGATAATCAAAAGGCTTCTTTGTAATAAGAACAAGCCTGTCTTTTATCTCTTCTATTCAGCTTGAGAATTTAAGTATTCCCAGTTAATAATAATAATGAATGAGAATACAGTTTTAGAGTGGTAGTCATTTCTTAAGGTTGTGTGGTGTGTGCATATATATACATAATATGAGTGTGTATGTACATGATATAACATTTTTATATGTAACATATAATGTATACTGGATTTAAATATACAAATGTGTGCGTATGTATATATATTCATTATAAATTATATATGCAATTATATACAAAAAAACGCAATGACTTCTAAGGGACCTTAAATAAATAAGGCAAAAGAGAGACCAGGTTTATAAGGGAATGTCTCGTATTTGGAGAAATGGCCTGGGCTCAGCGATGAGGGGAGCAGCCCGGACTGTTGCAGTCTAGTTCAGAGGGTTCGGCCAAAGGAAAGCCTAAGCAATTCCAACCACCTTTTAGGCTAGACTCCTCTAATAATGGTCCCACTCCTCTGTTATCACTTGAGAAGGAAGAAAAGACGAAAAAAGCTGAAGCACAGAGACAAGCAAGCCTCGTTCAAAGGCACACCTGCTCTCCCTGGTGTGGTGGGGCAGTGCATCCCCGGGGCCATGCACACCCTCTCCAGGGCTGCTTCAGAAACAACTCTGCCATTAGAGCTATTTACTATATCTGCTTCTCTGGTTTTTTGTATTAGTGCTCTGAATTTTGCCACCAGAAAGAGCTGTCTGCTGCATTCAGCATAGTACGATTTTTTTATAGCACCAGTCCTACTTTACATTATGCTTGTTGGCTCTTTCTGAAACCTAAGTGTTAGAATATCCTAATCTTGCTCTACATTTTAAAGCTGAAAGATAAACCTGTTGTTTAATGAAATCCACAACACTACAGGAATAGTAACCATGGCTTTTCTTCATTTCAAAGAATGGCTGAAATCTAACATCTGGTGTAACTGTACAAACCTGACCTTAGGTCACAGTAAGTATTGTATTGTTGATGATGGATACGCTTTTTTCATTACAATGCTGCCTCCATTCTTTCAGCATCCATGCTGTGAATCCCCAGTTATAGCCTGGACTATTGATAAATACTGATTTTTAAAATACAATTTCTTTTCTTTTTGCACTTTTAAACATGAATTGTAAGATTTTTTTTTTTCTAAATGGCTCTTCTAGTTTGTTGTCAACAATATGCTATTATATGAGCAAACTCTTCTGCATGATAGCTTTAGCACACAATGATCAAGGATTAGGTGTTTGAAGATGTAGCTATGATCCTAAAAGAACCGGGTCACAAAAAGGTGATCCTCTCCGTCTAATTCCTTCCCCTGTACTTTCCTCATTGGATGCTCATTTTCTTAAAGCCCTTGTAGGACTAGGGTTTAAGGTTTAAATTCTGAAGCAGATGTGGACACCTGTGAACGAGTCTTTGCACTTTGTTTTTTCAAGATTTGAGCCCCAGTGCAGGAAATGAGGCACTGCACTGTCCTGTATGATTGATGTCCACTGTTTCTAGGGACTGAGTAATATGGACTACATTGGTGAATGATGCAGTTCACAGTACTGTAACTAGTGCTTCCAGTGAGCCCAGTGATGCAGTAGTCAAGAAATTAGGGTATTGCGCCAGTAGCTGTAAGTCCTGGTCAAATCTTAACTACATAAAAGCCATCAGAAACTCTGCCACTGAACTGGGAGAGGGGGCAGGTTTTAACTATGATTTCTATTCATTTACTTTGCTGAGCGTATCAATTCCCAGAATCTTTTTCCTCATTTCTTTGCAGGTCTCCAAGACCCTTAGCACGATAACTCTAATTTTTTTCCCCTAAAGCTATGAAAACTTATATTTATTTTGCTCTGGGCACCGTGAAACCAGGATCATTCAGACTTCACTCTTTGGGACAGAGATGCTGATTGGGATTTCTGGACACACCAAGAGCGAATAGGAAATGCTTTCTTTTCTAATCCATACACAAGGTTGAAATGAACATATTGTGTTCTCCTTAGGTGCTAATATTGCTTCATGATGTCACTGCATCATGAAGCAGGGGTAAAACAGAATACCCTTGGTTCATCACGTTGCCTACAGAGACATGCAGAATGAACTTTTAACTCCCTAAAGTCCCTATATTTTTGCTAACCTAGCACTAACCAGCATGGAAAATATATAAAGCCACAGTATTTACACTTCTAAGAAACATCTATTCATTTCATTTCTGCCAAAGTTAAATACATTTATAGATTTGTTCGTAATTATTTTTAGTACTCTAAATTCTGTTTCTTTCACAATGACTGAAAAATTAAATACCTGGGGCAACATCGCCGAGTGCAGCTAGTACATCGGTAACATGGGGAAATGCTTGCTGTAATTGTAAGGAGTTTATTTTACACCTCTTAATGCAGGGTTAACTCGTTCTATGAGGACAACTTGTTCGATTGGGCTAGTAGCACTGCCCTCTCTATCATACTGCGTGAGCTGCCCACCCTGTCCTGGCCATACACACATGGTTGCACTTCCCAAGGGCTGAGCAGAGCAGTAACCTTGGACTTT
Organism: Coccyzus lansbergi; assembly: GCA_033558105.1. Classification (NCBI taxonomy): domain Eukaryota; kingdom Metazoa; phylum Chordata; class Aves; order Cuculiformes; family Coccyzidae; genus Coccyzus; species Coccyzus lansbergi. Next base: position 690,913 of record JAUMJK010000309.1, read on the forward strand.
TCTCTAAACATTCACATACTGACACATGTACTGGAACAAACACACCCTTCCACCCTTAAATGTACAGCTCAACAACAGTCTTCTTCCTTACTCCAGGTGTTCACGCTTCTTAGTTGAACAGCACTTTTTTCATTCAGTGACCTCAAGGTACTTTTTGCAAACATTTAATTAAATCTTTTTGCCTCCATATGTCATAGGTATTGGACCCTTTGGCCAGAAAAGGAAACAAAGATATAAGGAAGCAGCAGAAATTTGCAACTTAAGCCATAACATTCAGCCTGGGAAGCTGAACCAGAGTAATCAGAGGTCAGCAATGAAAGCACAAGAATGAGTTGTCTGGAGAAACCCACAGCATCTTCTCCGAGCACCACAAGATGAGGATAACAGGCAAAACTCAGGGGTACAGTCACTCAGGTGGGAACCAGAAGCCTCCTAGGGTGGCAGAGGGCTGCCACTCAGGTTCTGTGCCATAAGGATGCAGTAGACTCTGGACCCACTGAGCTGTGAATGGAAACACCTTGGCAGGGCAGATAGCAGACCCTTGTATTCTTCCTGCCTATTCTGCACTTTCCATGACCTCTCCCTTTCATCAGTAAAAGTAAATTGAATTCAGCCCCTTTAAAGACCCTGTCTGGACCATAATATTCATAACCATGCTGTAACCATGAATGAGAAGCTAAGAGAGAATATACTTTGTATCCAAGGGCTCTTTTGCATTTTATATGTTTACATATACCAGCCAATGGTCAGCAAATAAGCACCGTGGCTTGTAAAGAAATGTTCAAACCATCTGTTTTAATCTGTGATTTAATTTCACTGTAAAATATTAAAGTTGTTCCAATGCTTAGGTTGGTATGGCTGTTTTATATGAAAAAAATTGAATATCCCAGAGCAATTACACTTCACCAAGCACATGCTATGGGTATTATATTCTGTATTGTTATTTTTTTCCATTAAAAACATTAAAAAGCCTTCTTAATACAGCATGACAGAGTTTTAGGTCTCTCTATTTTTTGTTAGAAACAGGTAGCAGATGCGGAGGACAAACATTAAGGATCTTTTTGAAAACAGCATGAATTTTTCAAAGTGCTAAAAATAAATAAAGTTTTAAAAAGCTAGCATGCAGCCAAGCAAAGAGGGACTGAGTAAGAGGAGAAGATTTCCATGTCACACAGAGATAAGTGCCCCAAGTTGGTGGCCAGCGCATGGCAGTGCCTGTGTGACAGTGCCTGCTTATTCGCCCGGTGATGTATTAGAGTTTGCAGCATCAGGAGGTAGCTGGGAGCATGGTGCTGGCGCTGCCTTTCCTACCACACTGTTGCTTATCAAAGCAATGGAGAGGCATTTCACCCTGGTCATCCTCTCCTGTGATGCATTTCATTAACAAATCAATCATTCCTTACACCAGTAATGTAGTGAAGTAAAACTAAGCTGTGTGAAATTATTTTATATCACTTCTGACACTGACTTTTTGTCTTTACCAGCAGCTGTGTTATGGCACAGGATTAAAATATCTGCTCTTGTTTATGGCAGTGCTAAATTTAGGCAGCTGACCCCTCCTTTCTATGCTCCCACATCACATCCACAATCAGTCTCTCCAGGTCTCTAAAGAGACAATGACTGAGAAAGGATGGAATTCAAAACAACAATTACTCCAAATTATTTCCACTTTTTTTTTTTTTTTGGCCAAATGAGCAGAGTCATTGCAGTGCACTGCTGGGCAACCACCTTTCTTCTTTTAATACGGCTTGAACACTTATGGTCACGTTTGCCTTGCAATTCCATGATGCCTTGAGATATTTTTCACTTTAACAAAGCTTATTCCTTTTTCTAGGTCCACCAACACAGAAGGCCTGTGGGTAGGCTTGAAAGGACAGCCAGTGGTTCCTCTTCCAGCAAGTATGACTTGTTCCTTGCCTCAGATTTTACATGTGACCTTGAGTAAAGCCCATCATTCTCAATGAGCATCATCTCATGTCATAGTCCCACTCTGACTCACTTCTGGGCTGTTCACCTGCTCCCGTGATCCCGTGACTGGGACAGATATAAGGCTATAACAGGGAGTGTGTGTTGGTAGCATGATGTACCCAAAATACAAAGCATTTCTCCACGTGCTGACTCACGTGTCTGTTAGGAATCCAGAAAGAGGTATACACATGCATTTCCCCTGGTACAAACTGCCCATCTTGGAGGCAGGAAGCATTGCAGCCCCATGAACCCGATGTTTCAACTAATCAAAAGCCCTGTAGGGAGTTGGGGCTAATTAACTCAGCGCCGTGGCATCCTGACATAACTATATGGCTTCTGGGACCCAAGCTAGTATTTCTACCCAGGAGTCTGCTGCACTATATGATATATCTGCTTGGGCAACATTTGCTCAGGGTCCTCAGCACAGGATAGAGAGGCAGGGGTTGCACTCATCAGCTGCCCACCACCCCCAGACTCTGCAGCAGTCATTTTCCATCCTACCCGTGGCCACGTGTCGTTTGGTGTTATTTGGAGGAGTATGTACTACTTGCAATGCATTTTTCTGAACATAAGCTGGAAATTACTGATTTTTACCTTACACAGCTAGTATAAAAGCACTAATGTCCTAATGAAGAGTCTCACTTAGCTAAATGCTTCATACAGCTGAGTAAAACAAAGAATTTTACTAGAGCTTAACCCAGTCGTTAATAAGCTTTTTAACCCTGACCTTTCAAATCAATGATCTACCACTGGTTTTACCTTTCAAGAAGGAATTCCATTTTCAAGTGATAAAACATATTTTGCACTCCTTACAATCTAATGATTGTTCTCAGCATTACTGGATATATGAGGCCATCAAACCATTAGAAGGTATAAAATGTATTAATGTACAGCATTCATGGCTACATTTGCTTTAGAGTCAATAAAAGGGAAACAATTTATAAAGGGCATTTATGCTCATTACGGAATATCGATAGATTGTTTCTCCCATCATTTCTGAAGTATGAAGGACTCCCTTTTGTGATGGATAGGAGAGGATTTGCATAAGCTCTTTGCTTACGTTCTGAACTTCTCCAGCATGGAGCTGTGTGCAGGGATTTGTGGCCAGGCTTTGGGCTGGGATGCATGCAGGGTCAGGCTGTGGTGATACCCACAAATTCTTCCTTCCCAGGGCACTAAGCATCTCAGTTAGGGAGTTAACCACAGCAGCTGCGTGAAGGTTCTATATATAACAATGGTGCTTTCAGCACTAGATGTGAATTATCACAAGGCTGTAGGTAAATTGGATTGAGGTTGAAAAAGAAGGGAATTTATTTGTGAGGAAGGTCAGGCCTGGAATGGTGGCAGAGCTTTTCAGAATACCCTCCTATGCAGAGGGAACATGAGAGAGGCTGCTTGATGCTTGCAGGGGGGAAAAAAGGAAAGGAATTATCTGTGGGGTACAAGAGGATATATGAGCACTGGCACGATAGCTAGAGGCAGATATTTTGTCGTTGGTCCTAGTGAATAACTCAATTAACTGGCTGTAGAAATAAAATCTATGAAAAGACAAGTGATTAAGGCACTGGTCAGAGTTTCAGCAGACCTGGATTTGGTTCCTGGCTGTTTTCAGATTTCTGTCTGACTTTTGGCAAACCTCTTCAACACTCTGTGCTTTGGTTACCCATCTGTTAAAGAGGAATATTTCCTTTCTCTCCTGCCTGTTCCACCAGCAAGCTTTACTGGGCAGGTACTGTGTCTCTCACAGGGTGTGCAGAGGACTTTACCCGCTGGGCTTTCGGTCCCTGCACTAAAGTACTTAGAGGGATGAGGAGTGCTGAGCCGTAGAAACCTACTTATTTACAGTTGCTGAAGATTAGGGAACTGAACTAGAACTTGTTAAACAGATTTCTTAACCTCAGTTCTTCAAGGACAAAAGAGACACACCCCCCCCCCCCCAATTAGTAAATTAGAGAAGTGATTCTTTCAGTTAAGACTTCTGAGAGCCTGAACTTATCTTCCACAGCTACACAGTTTCAGAGGAGGGAGAAAACATTAACCACAGCACAAAAGCAGAGAGTCGGCCTTCTCCGTTTCTGATTTTGCTCTTCTACACATCTTGCTTCTCTACATGGACTGACCTTTTTGATGTTTCTCACTGACAAGCCATCTTCTTGATATACATAGTGGCTTCCTGTGCTTGTATGTGTTCAGCCCCATCTGGCAAAGTGAAATTGTACCCAGTCACAGGCACTCAGACACTGCAAGTGAGACTGTGTAATATCAGTTGCAGGATACTGGTTTAAGAGGACAACCAGCAAACAGAAAAAAAAAATAAATCTCAGCTGCAGAGACTTTCTGGTAATAAGCAGTCCCAATTAGAAATGCAAATGTCACTGAAAGGGAGCATGTCTGTTGACAGTAGACTTTGAGGAAAGCTTTGGTTTTAGTGCTAGTAAATTAATCTTTAATTACGAGCAAGCCTCGTTTCTGAAAGTAGTACCCTGCACACACTGAACTGACAGCACGTGGAGGTTTCAGGTTGTTGCTTTCTTCTGTCAAATGAAACATTTCACCTCCAAAAAGGCAGGGGATAGCCTTGCCAGCTGCTGGTGGATTTAGTGCTCTAGTTCAGCTTGAACTGGGGCTGACGAGCATTAATATCTAGATGAAGAATTATCGAAGTCTGAGTTCTAAAAAAAAGGAAAAAAAACACCCAACAAAACCAAAACACCCCAACCCAACAGCCCTTGCTCCTGCAGTGCTTTCCTTCCCCAGCCGCACCACCTTGCCGGCAGGGAGAGGACCACAATATGCTACAGCAACCCCTTCTTCAGCCAGCAATGATTATGTCCAATACCTCCACTCCCGTGCTGGCTGGATTATTAAAATAACATTTCCACTTCCAAGTAACTAAATAAATCTCACTGTCAAGTTTGCCTTGTGACAGCCAGCATCTTGTCTCCCTGAGAACTGGGCTGGTGTCCTGCAAAGCTGAAAACCCTCTAATATCTGAATGCAATAGCTAAGAGATACCACCAGATCCATCTTCTGAGGTAGTAGATACAATGAAGTAAGCAAATACATTCTAGAAAACCTATTATTTAAGTTAGAAAAGAAGCGTAATTTCTTGCAGTTTGAAGTTACAAAATCTTCCTGTCATTTTCCCAGCAAGTTTTTGCTTTTATAGGCTACAGATAGAAACCTTTACCCCCAAATCTTCATTGTCCTAAAGAAGCCATGCTGCATACCCACCTCAATAGGCCCAGGACACCTAGTTTCAGGCATAAGAAGAAGATCAGAACATACCTTATCATAAATATGCACACGTGACACAAGAGCCTGCTGCCTTCTTGGAGAAAAACCATAATTGAAGGAACAAAGTACAACAAAACTTCACATCATTGGTGGATCAGAAGAACAGAGGTAACCAAAAGGCTAGAAAATTACAGGTCTACTGGCTTTCTGCTCAACCTTACCCATTCTTATTGAAAAGAGATAATAACTATCTATAGGAGAGCTGTCTTAAGGCTCCATTCATTCCTTTTTGCTAGCCCAGCTGAGAAGTGGTATAATATAACCCACACTGGCATCTGGCATGTCATTTAATTACACCTTCAGCTTGCTGGGAAAATGTTTGAAGTGTCAAGGTAAGCAAACTATTAAAATATATTTCCCCTGCTGCAGGAGAGCTCCTGCAATGGAAAGCAGAGGAGACAGGGCTAGGTCCAGCCGTTACTCTGGATCTGTGTGAGGAAGATGATGCAGAGGGGTCTAATTCATGAACAATTATTGCTCTTCGATATGACACCATCTGCTCCTGGCAGCCTGGCTCCAATTCTCCAACAGGCATTTGGGACTTCTTCCTCAAATAAACCACTGGTTTAGCAGGAAAACAGTACCATTAGCTCTGCTTAAGTTGTGCCTTCTTGTACCCGCAGTGAACATACCCTGCTCCTTTAATAAAGAAGAAAAAAAATGTCAAAGGCAACAAAATGGCAGTTACCACCACTGAAAGAGAAGGAAGGGCTTGAGTTGAAGCTCATCAGCCAGTTATGTGCATTGCTCAACAGTGAGAGGCTGTCAGACATCACCTACCATATGGATGAAGGTAGGTAGACACATGTATTGGTATGAGTGGGCACTTCCTAACCAGTGATGAGTTTTGCCCCGAGCTGAGTCAAGGAGCTGTTTTAAAGAGCGCAATTTGATCAGCAAACTAAACAGTCAGGCATTTTGTTGCCCTAGAGAAGTCCAGCAATACCCTTCATCAGCCAAAGAGAGGCCCTGATCTAACCACCAGATAAGGACCTCCAGGTTCTTTTAACTTCTGAGTTCTTACAGTGCTATGTTTGTAATATAGGGGAAAAAAAAAATCAGCAGTGCTGGAGGTACTTCACTGCATTTTCTTAAGCTATGCAAGCACTGCTCTTCCAACAATGGAGACTGCCAGCACCCATGAGCTCCTCTTCTTTCCACGACTGCTTTTAAGTCACCGCATCTTAGCTCAATTCTCATTTTCACTGCTATGAAATAGAATCAGCCTCTCCATCAATGCTTCTTCTGGGCCTTCTGTGCAGGAGATACAGGAGGGCCGAGGATGGGAGGGACGTCAGTGTTGCAGCCTAATTCAGTCTGCACAGTAGTAAAGCTGCAGATAACCTCAGTACTTGCTAAACCAAAGATGACCCCTGAGCCTTTGACCCTGCAAGCCAATGAAACAAAGCCGAGTGCATTAGGGTTGGACTTGTTACAAGTAATTGAGGTGAAAGAAATAAATCACATAATAATTTTTCTTGGTTGGGGGAGGAGAAGCAAGTTCAACATAGATATTAGTCACTCTGTTTTGTTCTTACTAATGGAAATTTCTCAGAAACCAAAATAAAGGGTGTGGTTTAAGAACCTGAAGAGAATAAAATTAGCCAGAACCCACATCCTAACTTTTAAACCCGGTGCATGACTGCAGGTGTCTGCAGCTGAGCATGGTATTTTTGTTTCAGTTCATTGAAGTATGAGTCATTTCCATCCAAAGAGGAGGATGCCTTGATCTGTGTGTGAGTGAGCACTGGAACAGCAGCTGTTGGAGCAAATACAAACATCCATGCCAAGGATTGTAAGGATGGAGTTTATCTAATATGTATACAACCACCTGCTGCAAATGAAAAATTACATCCACAACCACCTGAATAAAATAACCAGGGGGGGAAAGAAGACAGATTTTTTTATTAATTTGTTAGAACTTCTGAACAAAACATCTTGTTTGCAACAGAATAGTAGAGTGCGCAAGGAAATAGTTCTCCTTGTCCCAGACCTGCTCAGCAGCATTTCTTTTGCTGAAGTGTTTTTTTTTTTTTTCTTTGCTAATTCTGGTGGAGATGAAAACACTAACCCAAAGATGATAATTAAAAACTAAATGAAACTACATACAGCTGTGCTACTACATGGCTAATGAACATGCAAATGTATACATATGACAAGAACATAATGCAGACTGGCTGCTTTGAGCAGTTAGTGCAGATTTCCAAGAGCTGGAAACGCTATTGATTTTAACTGAGCTAAACTTCCTGACTCCAGACTTCAAAGGTCAACCTCAATATAGTCATCATGCAGCATATGGGAACGTGGCTGCAAAGAATTGATGAATAGTGGCCTGAGGACCTGAGCATTTGCATGCAGGATGGGTCATGTCCTCTTGGCTGCAGAGTGCAATCTCCTCAGCAACAAGGACCAGTGCCATATAGTCCTCCTCAGCATCCTCACATTCTCTATCTTGCTGTCAATTAAGATTTTTGGAGTTGTGTTTTTTATCTGGGATGTTTATTTTTATATTTCACTTGCCAAGATGTTGATATGTGGAGAACACATTCCCGAGAGGACCAGGGTTGTAGATAACACATATAAGGTAAAGTTTCTTGGATACGAGAAGATGCAGCATGGAGAGGTTCTCTCAGGGTCTGCTGGTACATCAGCAAGGAAGACAAGCAAATCAGATTTCTCTTTTTAGTTAAAAAATACCCATCTGAGAGTGAATCTCCAGTCCACCCAGAGATGCAACGAGTGAATTGATGATCAACTGTGTATGGAGCATTTCTTCTGCAGAGAAAGTTTGGTCCCCCCTACTGTTGCCTAGTGCCCCTTCCCTTAACCATGTCGTGACAGAGATGTTACAGAAACAGAGTAAAGCTCATTCCTCCTCTGAGGTGACCACAGAGAGGACACATAGCCTTGGGGAGAGCAAAAAAAAGCATGAGGAGATACAGCAAAACTTTAGATATGGGTAAAGAAGGCTGAGCCACTGGGACAGCTGACAGGGAGAGGACACCTACAGAAACCAAATTTGTGCTGAACACGATGGTTAGTGCATAAAAATTAATCAAGTACTACAATGACTTGCTTTATTCATAATACTTAATGGTCATGTAATAGGAGTTTTTATTCAGCAGTTAAAGTTCATAAGTGCAGGTTTTACATGTAGAAAGGTATTATACTGATAGTTTAATTACACACCTTTCTGCACACCAAAGGAAATGGGTTATGCAGGTTTTATAATTAAAGAAGGACTTCTGAGGGGAAATGAACTTTGCAGCTAGCAACAAAATATTTGATTTTTATCAGATGTTTTTGTTTTTGAATTTGCCAGCACTGAATGGTGTTGTAAACAGGTGAGATCGCTCCAAACTGCATGAGGCGTCAGGGGGAAGCTTTGAAAATGCAGCATAAAGTAGCAATATTTAAAAATAGCAAAGGTGAGTGTGAGGCATAAACATCATATGCTTGGAAGGCTCTCCAGAGGTCTGCCCATGCAATTATATACAGTACAAGTCTGTCTGGTCTGTCTAGGAACCAGGGGGAAAACCCAACCTGGACAAGTAAGAAAAAAATAAAAGCTAGTCATAGAATCATAGAATTGTTTGAGTTGGAAGGGACTTTAAAGATCATCTAGTTCCAGCCTCACTGCCATGGGCAGGGCCACCTCCCACTAGATCAGGCTGCCCAAGGCCCCGTCCAATCTGGCCTTGAACACCTCGGGGGTCCTTGCCAAAATAATGAAAAGTTTTATGCTGTATTTTTCTTATTTTTGTTTTCGATAAATTTTATGGCCAGTGAACATAATTTTCCCCTCCTGCATTCCTAAAAAGGTGATAAAGCCAAAAACGTGATGGATGATGGTTTGTGTGTTTGCTGTTGGAATACACAAAACTATGTTCAAGGCAAAGATGGCATGAGCAGCTGCCAGGTCAGGGCCAGCTCCTGTCTGCTCTTGATACTGGTGTGGACATCTGCAGTAAACGTGGTGCTATCAGGGAAGGCAGTAGTCCTAGGGCTCCACTTTTCAGGTTTTAAGAGGCTCTGCTTAGTATAACTTCATTTCTATATACATGTCAAAGCACATAAAGAAGTATATGTGGCCATATAAACTACCAGGAGAAAGCCCATTTTTCTAAATAGCAAATACACTGACAACAAGTTTTCTAAAGCCTAAAATATTTCAAGCATCACCAAATCCCCTTCCATTTACATGGCCTAAACTGACAGACTCTTATCATGCCCAACACAAATGAACATTAACAGACGTGCTTAACCAAGAAAAAAAAAAAAAAAAAGACTTTCCAAAAACAATAAGCAGGGTAAGGCCTGAAATATTTTGAGTACGCCCTTTCCTTTCTAGCAGGACTGGGAAGCAACTTCCCTGGATATTATGATCTGCCAGTGAAGGTGGAGTCCAGGTGACAGCAGATGATGGTGCCTGTCACGAGGCTCCCTTTGCTGGCAAGAGCCTCCTCGGGCACTCTGGAAATCAGGCATCTCACATCCATATACAGTGGAATCGTTTCCAAATCCTTTTAACTTGAGCAGACACTCAATAATTACGAGAGGAACAGTTATGTAAAGGGTGTATCCAAATAAAAAGGGACATTTTCAATTTCATCGGCCAACTGCATAAATTAAAGACATTGAGAAAGAATTGCAACTGTTTTTGTCTTTTATTAAGTAAATATAAGCACTTCATTTTTTAAAGTTAGGCTAGTCTTTCTGGGTGTGCACATGTGACTCGTTGTTTCCAATCTGACCATTCATACATAAGATCCAGTAAGCCCATAGCTAACATCTCCACAGGGCAAATTTGGAGTATTACATACAGTCACAAAGGTGCTTTCCACAATACCCAAACTTGCTGTTTCTCTGAGTTCTCCACCCTTGAAAAAGAAGCTACTGTTCCCATTTTTTATTTTTAAGTCTAACAAGGGTAATTATAACAGGAGTAACAGATTTTTTTTTTTTTTTTTCTTTTCTTCCCAAAAGGTACAACTACCTTATGTCAGGGGAGAGCATTCTACCAGATTTAAGCCTAGATGAGTTTTTACTGTCTATGGAAATGTATTAAAGTGAATGTCTAGTTCAAACAGACTTAGCATCCATTGTATTGTTTAGTAGAAGCCACTTCTTCTATGAAGGGCAACCGCATGTGAAGGGAGGGAGTCCAAGTAAGTATTTGGTATACATTTGAAAATGGGAGACAAATAGCGCTGTGCAGCTGCACCATCTTAGTCCAAATACCCATCTGAAGAAAAAAAATAATTCATTCCCTAACAAGCCAAGCCTGGCTCCCTAAACCAGGAGGAATCGCAACGCTGGTAAACTTGCAGAAATATTTTTACAATTTTATTAGAGGTTTTAATTCAGTGCTTTATCTACCTCTGTTAGTCTGCAAAATAGCTTTAAATATTCAAGTGGTAATTAATGAATCTTTTATGTTGCAAATCAAACATTTTCATCTGTGCTGTGGTACAGTGGCAGCGAGAAGGAGGGGTTTAAAGTGTAATTGTTTCTACTGTTCCCCTCGCAGTGCTGAATGCCTTTTTACCCTTTATTATATCATTGGCTTTTGCTTCAGTTCATCAGCGCTTTGCCACATCTTATCGTTCGATATTTGCTGTCTACCCTTTTTTTTTTTTTCAGTTCAAGATTTCTTACTGTGCCTTTGCCAGAGACATTCCTAAGGAGATGGAAACTCTCTGAATGTGGAATTTTCGCATGAGTGCAAAATAATAAAAAGCATGTGTGTATTAAAAAGGGATCAACTTAATGGGAAATGAGCATTGGGTTACATTAATATTCTATTACAGTAAAAATCATATTTAATAAATTTTCTCCAGATTTTTCAGAATCTTACTGTATTTTTCTAAGTTGTATGCCAATCCAAAGAAACAGTGTATATGATACATTTGATTTATGTTAAGTAAATAACCTGCACAGCCCATTTTTTTGTTTAAAAAAAAATATTAAGTGTAGAAACACACACCAGACTGAAATGTGTGCTTAGTTTCCATCTGCTAGGAGGAATAGTGTTGGTCTTGTGCAGCAGAAAGCCTTTATAAACAGGATTCTATTTTATTGATGCTATATGTGGATTTTTATGTTATATGGCAAAAGCAGGAGAATGAAAACATTGTAATTTATCCTAAACCGTAAAATTATACTAGTACTAAAGTAATTACTTCACATATTAAAATACGTTTTCCTTTACTTTCTTTTGTCATCACATAAAATCAGGCGTTAGTGCTGCAGCGCAAAGGGGCCAGAGCTTTTCCTGCCTTCACAAAGGGTTGACACATCCATGATCGTACACTATATCACCCGACCCTTGTTGTTCTGTGACCCTAATTAATATTATACTCAGTGACATTTATGTATCAGAGCAATAAGCTAAACAGGAAACAATTTATGTCACCTAAAGCTTTTTAACAAATCGATGCAACTATTTGTAATTGCTTGTTTCACAAGATTAAAAGTACTCAGCCTTGATCTTCGCCCACAGTTTTGTGGCCAACATGACCTGTGCTTCCGTTGTAAAATAGGAGTGTTGGTGATCAGCACCTATTTCCATCAAGTAATCCATATTGCTAATATTTCTGGAATTTTAATGTAGTTACAATTTATAGCTGATCAAATGTGGTTACCTAAATTGCTGTTGCTAGTAGACAGTTTAACTGTCTTTATTAATTACAGTATAATTTAATGTTTGAGTACAGGCACTTGTGTTGGTCATTTTTACAGCCAAAGCAGTTATGTGCCTTATGACGAACCATTTTAGCATTTTCAATGGAAATTTGCTAATATGATGAGTGATAAAAATGTCAAACTCTGGTAAATAATGGTTATTGCTTTGGCTGGCATTAATCCTTGAAAGGACGGTTACCTTCAAATTAACATTATAACTTGAAGAAAAAAAATGTTTTCCAGGCTCTTGAGATAGACACTCGACTCTTCTAAATAAATACGAATAAAACCCCACAAAGCGGGTTGGGTTTTTTTCCCTCTAGGCAGACAGGGGTATTTCCCATGGCATAAAAAGGGAGGGGGGGACTGTGTTTTGTTAAATATCCCAAGGTCATGTTGTTTGCCATTCCCAGCTCATGTGCTTAGAAGATGGCTAACGAAGCTAATGAAATGGGGCAAAAAGGACTTTGCTACACCTCAGTCCTGGGGATTTGAGGCAAAAACGGATGCAGAGAGCATGGAAGCTGCAAACACACACAAGGGCCACCTTGTTGGTCGTTGCCCTTGTGGGAGGCAGCAGCTTGCAGCCACCAACATGGTGATATAAGGATGGAGAGCACTTCAACATAATGGAATTTACAACCACAGCAATGAAGATGAAAGATAGTCCTGATTTCACACCATTAAACAAACATTTAGCATCATCATTGAAGATGAAGCCTGATTTTTCGGTCAAGAAGGGCTAAATACACCTTGATGTGAGGAAAGGGGGGTGTGTGTGTGTGTGTGTTTGCAGGTGAGCGAGAGGCACCAAGAAGTGCTAGTCCCTTAAATTGGTCCAAAAATGTGAAATTTGTCAGTCTCTGGGATCTGAACTTTGCCGTACAGATCATCTGCAGAGAGCAGCTCGGGGTGCATGGAGCACATCGGCTGCCGTGCCCTCCTGACCCACCAGCTCCTGTGCTGGGACCCTCTTATCTTCTCCTGCCTTTCCCTCCAGTACAGGAGAAACCCATAAAACCTATGCACTGGCTCTGTTTTTCTTTGGAAACTACTCAGAGACGCATTGCCTCACCACTGACCATAAAAGTGCTTTTCAGCTGTGGTGGAAAACAGCATTTCTGACTGGAAAAGGTATTTCCCAGCTGGCTGTTGCTGGTGGCAGCTCTGCAAAGTCGGAAGGCATTTTGTGATATTCCACGATATGGCTGCCAAGGAAGAGAAATGGGATTATTAACACAAATACGATGCAAAATGTTGTGTTCGACATCCAGCAATGAGCCAGGCTCTCATCCACTGCTGGAGCAGCATTAGCTCAGCGGGAAGGGAAGGGCCTGGTCTCGTTCAACTCCCAGCCAGCTCCTCAGCACAAGCTGCATTTGGCACCTACCCCAGCAGCTCTCCTTACACGGGGAGGCCACAGAAAGTCAGCAGATAACAAACAACACATACTGGTGCTCTTCTGCCTCGTGTCTGGGACAAGCATGTTCAGCACCAAGGTGCTGGGGAAGGTGAAGTACCTGAGTCATCTCTGCTGGCTTCATAGCTCACGACCTACTTGTGACCTCTGTGGGGGCACATTGTCCGCAGAGGAGCCGAGTGCCCTGCTGGGATTCGTTTGGTGTCGTATTCCATTACCTGGTGCTGACTATCCCACCCAGGTTCTAGAGACACAGAGCACTCCTCACTAAACATATATCAAGTTCTGGCTTAATACCCTCTGCCTGTGACTTTAGAAAATATTAAGCCTGAAAGTGGGACCTCCTCAGTTTACTGAAATTTTACTAGCGAGAAAAAGTGCAATACATGACCAAACTCATTTTTTATTCTATTTTGATTATTAGAATCTACCAGTCAACACCATTTTGAGATACATTATGAGTGAGCAAAGATTTCCCTTCCTCCTCCTCACCCCCCCCAAAAAAAATGTAGTTATCTTGTATAATTTTATGATAGAATATTTTTATAAAATCATTTGTACTAATTTAAGCATTTATCATTATATGCAAAAAGATTTCTTGATGAGAATATTATAGACGGTGCATGTTTTTGACATTAGCATTTTATTTGGATGACTAATCTTGCAGATGTGAAATTTTAATGAATTATTCATGAAAAATGTCTCCTCTGAAATTTCAGTTTGCTGCTAATGCTAGTTATTAAACATTTTATTTTTCTTTATAAAACTTGATGAAGAAAATAAATGTGTGCTTACTTCAAATAAAGAAGGCGGATTTTTCCTTTAAAGTTCTGTCTCAGGTGGCGGTGCAACTTGGGACTTTCCTCCTCATGGTTTTGTGGAGCAAGAGGCTGATCCTGAAAACCCTCTTCTGCTTTATGTACACTACGTGTTGACCCCTCCTACCAAAGCCAGCAGCACAGCTCCCACTAGGGCGATCACACTTGTAAGGATTAGAAGCATGGAATTGTTAAGGTTGGAAAAGATGCTCCCCCAAGATCATCATGTCCAATCCTCAACAAAATACCAACATGCCTACTAAACCACATCCCAAAGCAACATGCTTCTTAACACCTCCTGCAATGGTGACTGCATCGCTTCCCTGGGCACCTTGTCCCAGTGCTTCACCATGCTCAGTAATGAAGTATTTCCCAATGTCCAAGCTAAACTTTCCATGCTGCAACTTGAGGCCATTTCCTCTCACCCTAGATTTGCAAAATGAGGCCTCAAACCCCTCTTTCCTGCTTTCCTTTTGGGGAGTCATCAAGAATGTGAATGCGCTCAGGGGACTAACCTAATGGTCAAATGTCAATAGATTTCCTTGGAAAAGTGGATGAGTTCTTTGAATGACAGCATCTCCTATTTGATAGGAATGGTTGGACTTGATGATCCGGTGGGTCTCTTCCAACCTGGTGATTCTGTGATCCTATGCTTCCAGTGCTCAAGCAACAAATGATTGCCCTACATCCAGAACAGCAGTGAAATCACCACTAAAACACCTTGCGATTTGACGTGGCCAAGGGAGACCCTAGGAGAGCGATGACATTGTCCAGGAACGTGCTGAGACATGGATAAGATGCAATCACCTGCTCCATGAATCAGCCCTGGGGCCCAGGGTCTCAGGGAATGCAGCACAAGAGTCATTGGGCAGGGAAAAAAAAAAAAACAAAACAAAAACTTAGGATATGGCAACTCATATTACCAGTGTGAACAACCAGCATTTTTATTGCATTTGAGAATGCTATAATGTCAGTAATTAGTACTGACTACACAACATTTTTTATTGTCTGTATCAACAGACATGGAATGATGGAATTACAGTTGATGTAAGGAATGAGTTTCTTTTATGCCTTATCAAAAAAAAAAAAAAAATCTTGTTACTGGCAGCACATACACACGAAGCACCATGCTAACAGTCTGGACTGTACCATTTTCATCAAGGCTTATGGGTAGAAGATACTGTGTTACCTGTTCTGGGCCCCTTAAAATTCAGTCGTTGTTAACTGCAAATTCACCTCGCAAGACTAGAATACTAAATGACTTCTGAAACATCTAAAAACTCACTCTGAGTTCATTAACCAAAGGTACCAAAGGATTTCAAAAGAGTTTAAACACGTCTTTTTTTTTTTTCCATGCGGTAATGAACATGAGATTACTGGCAATCTGAAAACTACAATAGTTCAAAATTATTTTAAAAAACTTTATATATATATATATATTTATGTATGTATATATATAAAATATCTAATGATCTGCAATATTTGTAGAACCAGAATCCCTGCCCTGGTGTCCTCCCAAAGCAGGAGCTCCAGGAGACGGGAGGTGCAGGACCTGCAGAGGGACTCTTGCGAGTGAGAATCAAAAAAAGGTAATATTTTTTTGTGGTCACTTATTCTACATAAGCCTTGATTTTTCATTTCACTTCTAGTTGAATGCAGAAACCTAACAGGTTTTACATTTACAAACTTTTTTTTTTTTGTGGACAAGGAAGGCTTTGACTCTCATTCCTGACAGCGATTTACCTGATACATGGTACTACTTTCATAATGTACGCTTTTCTTTGAGAAAAAAAACATGTAACAAATTGTCTTTACATCTTGGCACCTTGTAAAGTTTTTTTTTTTTTTTTATACAAAAGTTCAATAGTTTGACACTCCCCATTATTAATCACTACTTCACTGATAAACTTTGAAAGTGTGACCCTGGAATTCATCATGCAAAATATTTACTGCAGCAGGAGAAAAACATTTTTTTTTTTTAATGACTTTTTCTATTTTTCCTTTCAAATATATGAACTTTGTTTAAGACAGCCAGAAAAGGCAGTGGTAAGATAACAGAAGGGGTGGGAAAGTATCAAAAAAACCAGCTTAAACACAAAAACTGTACAAAAATGCTTCGATCAATGATAACAGGAGAAAAAAAAAAATCTGTCAACTATGTTACAATTTAAAAGCTGAAAAAAAAGTCAGGG
Source organism: Coccyzus lansbergi (assembly GCA_033558105.1). Lineage (NCBI taxonomy): Eukaryota > Metazoa > Chordata > Aves > Cuculiformes > Coccyzidae > Coccyzus > Coccyzus lansbergi. The sequence goes on from JAUMJK010000309.1 coordinate 707,292, forward strand.
ATTTTCTCCCACATGTCAGCAAATGTCATCCAATATTCTTAAAGCAAGAATAACTAAATAAAATACATGTGCAGCGTATTCTGCAATTCCATTACATACAGTAGGTTTTTTTTTTTTCAAAGCTATTTTTTTAGTATAGTTAATATAAAGCAGTTGCACAAAAAGCAAAAGGTGTTTTGACAAACAGGTCTGCATTTATTCCTTTTGAGGAATGATATCTAAAAAAAGGACCTTTCCACCTTTTCCTCCCTCCCCTCCCCCCCCCCCAAAAGACAAAGGCTCACACAGACACAGTGGGATATATATGTACAACATAATAAACCCCTCCCTAAAGAAGCAACTGTATATCCAAAGGGATACAGAATCAGAATTGTAAAAATCATAGTGAAGTTTGCTTGATGTAAAGCCTGAGATTTTCAGTTGGTTCTTCTGCAAGGCTGCAACACCTGCCAGATATGTTAAAATCTAATTTTTTATTTCTTTTTCTCTTTTTTTATTTTTTTTATTTTTGCTACAGTCTTTTGACTAAGCATGCAAGACATACAACTAAGTGCAACTGAGTGAAATGTATTTTTTTTATTTACTCATTCCCTAACAGTTTGGACTGAGGTATGCGTACTAACAGTTTCTCATGCTGTTATCTTTACTCATGTCTAGCTACACATGCTGAGAATGAACTAATCTACCAGATTTTTATCCCCTTCTGAATACCAAACTAACCAGCAAACCACTCAGTTTAGAAGCACAGGGCTCAATTCTCATGATCCCATCTGGCTACCGCCGGCACGTCACGAAGCTGCCTGGATATAATTTAAACCCAAAAAAATGTTTCAAATGACCACAGACTGCCCTTTTTTTTTTTCTCTCTTCTTTTTTTTTTTTTTTTCTTTTGAAACAGAAAGCAGAGTTTGCTTTTATAAAAGTAACTGCCAATAAAATTTCTTGTACCAAAGCTTATGAGTGGACAGGAGTGTTCTTTCCTCATGAAAAATGCTGACCAAAACCTAAACTGAGCAAATGTGCCAAGATCAACCAAAACTGAAGCAGTTGTCCTAGCACAGTGGCATACAGAAGTGGCACAATCTGTAGAACCAAAGACCAAAAGACATTTTTTTAAAAAATTTCAGTTCTAGAAATACTATTATGTGGTCCAGTTAAATTGTGGGAGCTTTTCTGTTCTCTTCTGTATTTTACTAAACTGCCTCCTTTATCTGATACTCTTAACTTTCCACGAAATAACTGTGCCTTTGCTTTCTCCAGCTCCCTTCTCATAGCTCCACTAGTAACGCTGATGCCTAGTTTTAGCCTCAAAAGCTCCCCTCCATTCCTCTTTACAGACTTTCCTTTTGGTCACTGTAAAGAATTGCAAATAAAAAGTAACAACTTTGGTTCAGACATCTACTTGGCCTTCTAAATTTTCTAGAATAAAGGAGCAGTTTCCCTCTCAGGTTAGCAATAGCCCACATCTCGTCCTTTCCCTCTAAATTCTTCAACCTCCTTTGATCAACAATAAGAGGATATTTGGCTTCATAAGATAAAGCATATAACAGAGAACATAATTTACCTTTGTGTAATATCTTTGGTAATTTTAGGAAAAAAAAAAGGTACAAAGAAGAATATAAATTAAGCTCTGAAAGGCTTTTTGAAATAATAAAAAAGCTACAGTCCTACATAAATAAATGACGGAAAAGTGGTTGCAGAATGCAAAATGTTTCGGTGTTTGGTGACCAAGGTTTACTGACCTATCGCAACAAATTTTGTATGTCATGTTTGCTTTGAAGAGCCTTGCCAGTTTTGCCTAACGAGCCCCGGCACGAATTCTCTCCTAGGCCTCCTGTCTCCTACGGCGAAGTTTCCATACTGGCTGGTGTAATATTGCATAACTATCTTAACTGCAGTACTGGATTTGCACAGCTGAAAATTAACACTTTAGCATTAGTGGGGCTCCATTCTTATTAACTCTGTCTCAGTTCAATCTGAAATCTAATTTGTATTCAAGCAGATTAATGCCACCAAGCAATCCTGAACTGATGTTTAACTGCGAAACATCACCCCGTACAATAACAATTTAATGAAGTCATCTTTCCAACCACTATTTGCAAATGCAAAAAAAAAAAAAAAAAAAAAATTAGTTGTAATAATAAATGTATAGGTGCCCATCTCGGTAATCTTAGATATTCCAGAAAGACTTGCTGATCCATTAGAACTCGTGTTAAACAACCGAGAACCTGCCACTGTACTATGCATCCTCTAATAAAAGTGAACTCTGTTGGTGCTGCATATGTTTCTTTGTGCTGTTCAATTTTGTGGCATTTGCTAATATTCACCGTTGCTGCCAAAAAAAATATCAGAAAACCCAAACAACAACAAAAAATATATTAAAAATACTGCTTTGTGGAATGAATCTGTGTTGCTTCCTACAGTGTTTCTATGTTCATCTGTCATTCATTCTCATTCTTGCAGTACTCCATTCCTCTCTCTCCATTGGACAACCCTTCCACATGTATAGTGCAGCATTTGGGACGTTTTCAAAATACAACAACAAAAAGGAGACACCAAAATGGAATGTTTTCCATAGCTAAAGAAAACATGGTGTCATCTGAAGGAAACTGGAATGAATGACAGAAAAAACTACAAACAATTCAATGACATTCAGCTTCGTATAATAAAAACACCTATTAACATTCATCACAAAGTACAGAAAACGTTGAAGCCTCCGAGAGGCCCTGGGCCCAGATGAGGCCTGAGGTCAGAACTTAAAATGGTTTAGGAGAAGTGGGGCGGGGGAATCAAAGCAATACATTAAAAAGTTTGGGATAATTTTTTCTTTTAACCCCTCCCCGCTATACACACTCACACACACACACACACACACATATCCACACACGTGCACACACAGGCCTTCCCCATCCCAAATGGAAGCGGAAAAAAAAAAAAAAAGAAATCAACCAAAAAAACCAAAACAAAAATGGAGTAAAGGCAGTGATAATCAACATGCAGTACTGTGCAAATATGTTGTCCATTGGAATCCTTAAAATCTGGGCAAAGACTTGATCTGCAGTTCAGGTGTACATGCTCAGTTTGATGTCCTCAAGTGTCCAAAATTGGCAGGACCTGCAGTCCACAGCTGGCTGCTAAATGCAAGTGAATCAGTTTAGCAAATTTACAACACTGATGTTGACTGTAAGAGAGGAAAATCCCAAGTACCAAACAAGTCCATCCAATGCACAGAGTACAAATTCCTTTTTTCAACAAAAAGTAGAAAAATCAAAAATACTCCCAAATGGGATACTTGATGGCACTAAGAGTTAACATATTTCATAGTTGTCAAAGTGGACTGAGAATCCTCCAGACTGTACAATAATGGAGAGATTTCACAGCTAAGTTTGACGTGTTCCTCCAATCTTCATTCTCAGGATAACGATGTAAGACATACTCATTCTATGTCCTCATTTACAGGTTCATCTTCATAATCTCTGTCGTGATCAAAATCTGGACTGTGGTTGGCTGTTGTCACTAAGGATAGTGGGCCTTCATTTTCATCTGGATCTAATGGTTCTTCTTTGACATGCACAGGGTGCCTGGAAAAAACCAAAAATACGGTCAATCAGCAATCAAGTTGCTTGTTAAAGAACAGTTTTGACCTCTCAGGTGGTTTGGGGAGAAAGTTGAGGCGGTTTGGGTGTTCAGATGTGGTATGCCAAGCCTGCAAGCTCCAGGTCACCAAGGAGAAGACCCTTAACTTCTGCACCAGCCACCGGAGCCAAGCGAAAGCTCCGCTGGGCAAACAGCACTCAACTTCCCCAGGAAAACACTCTGGGAGGAGCGCCTCGATAGCATTTCCGTCTTGGGATCAAGAGAAAATGCTCTCAGCTGACATATTAAGTTGATTAATACAATCTTTGGATAAATAAGCGGAATAAGCATCTGAACGGCAAAGCAGCAGTTTGTCAGCCCGCCAAGCCGGCGGAGGCTGGGCTAATCATCGCTCGCTGTGTGTGCAGCGTCTCTCGTTAACATGCAGAACCTGTGAGACAACTCTCCAGAGGACGACCCCAAGTGAGGTTCTATCATTAATCAACTTCAAGCAAACACAGCAAAGAGACACCATGATACATGCTTTAAACTCCAAATTAATGCATATTTTTACAAACTGTCAATAAGGGAAGAAAAGCCCTGCCAGGAAACACAAACAGAGAGGAAAAGGCACGCTCAACACAACAATATGATAAGAAAGCACAGTCCTAACGAGAATAATAACACTGTCAGCTGTAAACAAGGCAGAACATGATCCCCAGCTCATGGTGGGCACAAGGATGTACTAAAGAGATGAGATCTGCCAAATTTCTCATTACGGCATAGCATATGAATAACCCGCAGGGGAACGGGGCTTGGTCATTCAAAATGGGTATGATAACAATTGAAAAATGTTGTTCGTAAATCATATTTACAACAAATCCTATGCAAATACAAATTACTCTTGTTTTTTTTTTTTTTTTTTGTTCGGCAGCTTTTGAAATGTAAAATAGACATGTGAGTCAATAGTGTCTCGTTGGTGGGACTTTACAGGAAAGTAGGATTTTATTGACATTACCAAGTATTAATAATGCGACACAGCAATGGAGACCCTGTTTGCTTCCTGAATAATTGATGTTGTAGGCAATCCCTTAAAATAAAGTGTTAATGAGTTCAAGTCCCACTCTGTCTCTCATTGAGTTGATATCCACCTCCTAGAGTCTTGTTTTTCCTCTATGCGGGCTGATTTAACCCTTTCATGTAGACAATGCAAAAACATAACTTGAAGAGTTATCTTCACTGTAAGAGCTTCTTCTCTCCCTTGCACAGCTCTGCTTTAAAATGAATGATTTAAAATAGCTGCACGTTATTTTATGTTTTGTGTGGATAGGAAGGACAATACTGTTTGTACTCCATTGCTCTGACGGACAGCAAGAATAAATCACTGAACAGGGAAAATGTACTCGGCATCCAGGTACAAGCCAAAGGTAACCCCTGCCTATTTCACATGGGTGAACCAGCTGTATATTTGTACAGTGTGCAAAGCTATTACCTTACTTATTTATTTTGGCTTGAGCCTGTATCAGTTTAGGAAGCATCTAACTTGCTGACTACACACATTTTTAACATGAGCTGTGAATGTCTTTCAAGTCCCTGCATATTTCAGCTTCTTGAGTTGTAAAGCGCTAGATCAATACTTAAGTATTAACTACACCTTCCAGCCTATCCAACAAAGGAATGGTCAGGAGAAGAGATGCAGCATCCATGTACACACACCTTTTCCCTTCAGATTCACATATACGTGTCCTATCAATACATCCCTGAGAGCAAAGAGGTTCCTCTGTGTGATTTTTGCAAAAATTTCAAGACAAGAGAGGTTGCTTATACAATTTTGACCTAATTATTGAAAAGGAGAGGGGGAAAACTGAGCGGAGATTTAAGAATTAACTTAAGCATATGATGTCTCATAAGCAGATCGTCGTCTCAGATGTGTGCACGTGCTAACTGTCCTAGTGCCTCACGGCCCTAGCAACCATCAAACTATGCTGATTATTTGCAACTTGAAAAACTTGTATTATGAATAGGCTGAGAGGCTCCTGACTTGGAAAACATGAAACAAAAAACAGAAGAAAAAGGAGGAAAAAGTGGCTACACATAAAAACCAATAGTGTGTGCTACTCAGACTTTATGGCAGTGATCTTTCCTACTGATGTTTTAATTTAAAGTCTTGCTTTTTGGTTTTTTTTTTTTTTTTCTGGTTTTGCTGCTGCTGCTGGGTTTGTTTTTGTTTGTTTGTTTCTTTCAAAGTATTATTTTCGAAAACACAGATGTGAAATTTTGAATGGAGAGAGAAGAAGGCATTACGCATGCAGCAGAGTTGGCCTTGGCACATGGACAGGAGTTTCTCCAAAGACGTCAAGTCTCTGTCCCACTGCATTCCTGCACCACCTTGGCCAGAGGGCAGATAACACAGGTACCTGCTGCACTTGCAACCACCTGAAATGCTGTGAAAGCTCCTTCAAATGTCCCTAAACCATTCCGAAGCAAACTGTGCCTCCTTTCTGCTTCTGTTATGAAAACAGGTGTAACCAGGTGTTTTTAACAGAGTTTCTCTTTGAGGTTTGATGTGGTTCCCAGAAGTCAACCCCCCGTAACTCCAGGAGAGAAAAGCAAAGCAAGAACCACGTTATGAAAAGGGCTGCTTGACCCCAAGCAAGACAAAGCCAGAGAGGGCCACAAAGCCACGGGGAAGCAAAGCCACTCCAGCCTCTTCCAGCAGCTCATGTGTTGGACAAACATCAGACGGCAAGCTTGGCAAAAACTCCATCCCTTAAATTAGGAGGGTTATCTGGGTAATACAGCCCCCTGGGGAGAGATCTGAATGGAAAACAACAAAAAACTTCAACTCCTTGTGTACTCTGTCAGTTCTAACCACAAAGTGGCATGTGAGAGGGAAACCTCACTGAAATGTGATTTTGCCCAAACATTTCAGTGTAACTGAAATAAATAAGGTTAAATAAGCTCAGAGGCAAGGGAAGACTTTCATTCTCTATTTACTCTCTCCCTGAAACCCCAAACTGGGGAAGGAAAACTTCCTTTAGAGACTAAAGAATTCAGTCTCTAAATTAAAGAAAAGGTAAATGCTGGGCAAGGCAAAAAGGAAGGAAAAAAGAGGTGGGGGGAGGAGAAAGAAGAAAAAAAAAAAAAAAGAAGCAGCTTCCCATTTCTTTTTTATAGGAGCAGAATTTCAGCACATTCCTTTTAAGTACAGATGCCTAGGAGTCTAGAAGGGGTTAACAATAAATAACCTTGCTGAACACAGATTCCCCTTCTTTTCACATCTGAGTAATTCTTTTGTTTGTCCACTCTGGGAACAGAGGAGTTTTTAATAAAGCTGACTGTTGTTTAAAGCCACTGAGTTCTGGTGGTGCACACAGCATGGAGTAGTTTGCTTTGTGGCTACCTTTGGAGCATATCAGGATGAAAGTGTTATGTCCCCAAGCTGTAATTATGCGACTACTTTCTAGTGTTTCAAAAGGAGGGAGAGAGAAGGGGGGGGGGAAGAAAAAAAAAACCCTAGCTGTAGTTCAATGTGTCATAAAAAGGAAACGAATGAGCAGTAATAAGACTTCAGCTAAAGTGTTAGACTTCTTAGCTGTCATGTTAACAAGGTCCTTTAAACCTTACAATAAAGTTTAAAGCTTGATTTATTCTAATATACTGTAATTGTTTAAAAAATAATTTGCATTATGACAAGGAAATCTGTTCTGAGAAAAAAAACCCTGAAAATGTCATTAAAGCAGGCTTACGGAAAATGAGAAGTTGCACAGTGTCTGCAAATCTGCTGTTGAGTTGTGATTTTATTTAGTAAACTGGGTCAACCCTGCAATGGGTGAATGGTGTTCTGGTTTTAGATCCCTTCAAACTACTTAGAAACACCATTTCAATGGGGAAGCTCAGAGGTTGATATTGGAACATCACCCGGCCACATTTTACTTAGGCAAAAAGAAAGATTCAGCAGAGAACACATATATTATCAATTCTGAGAAAATGAAAACACTCAGGAAACAATCATTTCCATATTACAACAGAAAATTGGATTTTCTGGTGAATAATGAAAATGAGGCATCCCTCCCCCCCGTCCTCCTCTCTCTTCAGTATTTGTTCTGTGCCCCTCACCTTGTTATCAATGTGCTAAGAAATTATTATTAAGTGCAACAAAGGCCATGGCTATGCACAGTTCTAGAAGATGTCCTAGACCGTTTTAACTTGGTTATTTTTCCTTCCTTGCAGTCTCTTCAAAGACAACAAAACCTTAGGTGAAATGAGAAGTGCATGAACTACACCAGCCTTGAACTTGCAAAAAAATAATTACTTGGATTAACACAACATCATAAACGTTCATCCCTGTCTGTCAGGCCAGGAGAAACCCTTGGGAGAAGTCTTCTTTCTGGAGAAAAGCCACGTCCCTCCACTCCTCCTTCACGCCAGCCCTACGTGGTCACGGGCAGAGGATAACAAATTGTGACTAAAACTGCCTCAAGATGAATCCGTTTGTGAGAGACGGAAAGTGTGTCATGCAGCGCTACTTTGGGAGAGATAATTAATACTGCACAAACAATCGCTGGAAAAGCTAAACACATTATTGGAATGTTTTGAAGTAAATGGTAAAAGACAATGTTTAAATTAATTATTAATTAAAAATGAATGTTGCCATCTTTAAAGATTTTTTTTCAAAGCACTTTGTGCACTGATTTAAAATGCTGCAAATATCAAAGCACCCAGAGCCTCAGATTCCTTCGTGCCCCCTCCCCTCTGACAACACATTATGCAGGTGGGAAACTTTTTTTGCCACTAAATGCTAATTAGTTTCACAACTAATTACTACTGTGGTATTAGGTTAATGTTTTTCTACTTTTTGATTTAGACTTACTTTCGTAAATCCCTTATTCAAATTACTTTGAAGCAAAAGACTACAAATTAGTTCTGTTTTTAATGCGTAATGTGAGCCGTGGCAAGTCAGTCAGTAATTTTACAGTCCATTTTAAGGAAAAGGCATGAGAAAGGCAGCACAGCTCTCGCACGCGGTCCCTTGCACAGGTAGCCAACAGTTTCGCAGAGTTTTTAGAGAACTACAAGACTTATAAACTCCAGTTTCCTCACCAGCTGCCAATTACCCGGTATGTAATTTGAGGGGTGGGGGGAATTTACAGCTTTGCAAACTCACTCTGTCACCCCATAAATACCGAACACACCCATTGGGGCATCACACCCTTCCTGCCTTACCCTTTCCTGTGCCAGCTCGCTGCCCGGGTGCCATTCACGTTGAGCAGGGACAGCGATCCCCCATTACTTCATGTGGTTATATATGCACTCATTATACTGCCGTCTGTTGCTATAATGCTTCTATTAATTTTCCTTTTGATATTTTAAGAGCAATCTATAAATCATGCAGACCTTCATGTGTGCCATCATTAACGCCGAGCAAGTGTGTCGAGTGGTTTCTTTCAGACGCCCCAAACAAGCCCATTTCCCAGCTCTGCCCTACCAGCCGTGCCTGTGGCATGGACTGAAGGAGAGAGAAATCATATTTTTTCTCCAAGAAACACAGTTGCCTGTAAGGTTTTGCAAGGCTGGAAGAGGAGAATTGCAAGCGAGTTAACAATTTTATAGCTCCGTGTGCCTGTCAGACTGCACTGAGCTGATTGGTTTAGTGGAAGTTGGTAAACAGCCCTTTTGTGTTCTAATCAACCTAAGCACATCCCCAGATGGAGATGTCTGCTCTTGCTGCTCCATCCATGAACCTTAGGAACAAACCATGACAGTCTCCAGAGTCACACTTCAACAGATGGTGAGACAACGCCTAGACACACCCACTCACCCCTCTGCCGTACTTACATCGCTTGCATAGGGGAACGTCCTGGACTACTGTCACTCCCGTTACTGTTCGTATGCTCCATTGCACCGTTAAGCTCTTCCCTCATCGCGTTGGCTAAATTGCCCAGAGTGGGATTTCCCATGGAAGCAGTAGTGTATAGAGGTATACTGTTCTCAGCCATTGAAGCCTGCCAAGGACACAAACAAATATATGAAGAGCCATGACTAATATTTTTATACATTGCGCAACACGCTCACTTATTCCAAAACACTCTCCACATTTACATTATTTGTAATTATCATTTTTTTTCAATATTGTGCTTTCTGATAGGTATTACCTTGATTCCACCAAGGGAAATTTAACATCATCATTTACATCTGGGTTTAAGCATTCATAGCTGTACTGGCTTGTGAGAGGACGGAGCTTTCCATTCCCTGTCTGGAATTACACCCCCTGGAAAGCATGAAATGGTCTTTTCCTATTTTCACTTTGCAAAATTATGTTTGGGGCTTTGGGGTTTTTTTTTTTGTAGCTTATGTCTGGGTTTGGGTTTTGTTTTTAATGAAATGGTAGGAAAAATCAGAACTCTCTCAGCTGATAACTTCTTCCTACCAGAGCAAGTGGGAAGCCAGTGTTACTGAGTTTGGGTTTCTTGTGCCACAAATGCATAGTCATTAGCACTAACGGGATCAGTCTGACTTGCAGTGATCTACCTGAGAGCTGTACCAGTTCATGTGAAATTTTTCAAGTCTCAGCAACTCGACTCTTACCTCAGCTACTATAGATCTGCCCATTTTATGTCAATCTTTCCTTGTTCTAAAGAAATACCGTGCAGAGGCACACTGGACTTAACTGCTAAATGGAAATCTTTGTAGGAAGAGAATGAACTGTTAAATATTTTCCTCCTGATTCCCACCGTTCTGCCTGCTAATATTTACTATGTGTCAGCATTAGCTCATGTCGATGGCACAGTCCTGTACCCGGTGCGGCAGCAGTGGGAGCGCAGAAGTCTCGAGCCTCAGAGGAGCTCAGCAGGGATGGGATGCACAGCTTTCCAAGGCTGTAGTGCCCAGGGACTTGAAGGATATTTAACCATTTCACCCATCCCAGCTGGATCTGGCCAACATCATCCGCAGCAATCTGAGCTGTGTCAGCGCCAGAGAGCCACAGACGCTGGCTCGGCAGCGCTTGACCTGCTCCCAGGGGAGGTCAGCCGGCTGTGGCAGCACAGCCAAAAAATCCATCAGGCTCCAGGTCTGCACGATGCAAACCCTGCCCGTGGGAGGGGAATTCATCCAAATGCTCTTGTCTGCTCCTAATTCATGGGACAAAACTCCTTGCTTGTTGCCATTTGAGCTGGCAGAGCTGTTCCCAGGCAAGCACAGCCAGAAGACGGGACGGAAAGGGATGGAGAGGGGGTCACGACCAGCCCTGACTGCAGCATCTTCAGGAGCACGGCCCCTTTTATTCTTCCTTACGCTGACCTCTCCATGTGCAGCCCTATGTGTCACATGTGATTATAAAAGCTATTCTAACAGGGAGGATTATTTTTATCTTCTTGATTCAACAACCGCCAAACTCATTGTGATTAGGGGATGCAAAGAATGGTTCACATTTCCTGCACTTGGCAAAATAATGACTCAAGTTCTTCACCCATAGTGATAACTTGTAATTGGGGGAGAGGTGGGACATGAGGAGTATCTGCTATGAAGATAATAATTGTATGGGGGGAGCATGTTTTGAGAGCCCCCAGTGACCCATTAGCAAAAGAGAGAGCTGATGAGAGCTGAGTCCCTGTACCTTCCACACACAGAGCAGTGAGAGAGTTGCTTCTTCTCCCTGACTGGGAGGGAAAACAGATGGAGGAGATGTCAGATGATTTAGGGTGAAGGAGAGGGGTGGTTCTGCCACCCAGCAGGAGAAGAAAAACATATCCCAGCATCCTGGTGGCACACGGCACTGTGCCCTAGCCAGCAGAGAACCAGCCTTTGCAGATGCTTGCAAAAACCCAGGGAGCACTGTTGGTTAATTATTGATTAGACTAAATGTAGGCACAGGCAGGTAAAGCAGCCTTGTGTCCTACGAGGAAAGTTATTGCCCAGGCGAGGGCCGAACTGCCCACGTGGCACTGGACACTCACACAGCTTTGCCCAAACCTCTGTACAGCACCTTTCAGGATTTCACCTTCAAAATCCAACAGTGCAAAGAGAAGTAAGAAACCTGCAGTGCATTTTCAGCCTAAACGAGGACCTGTCTCAGTGCAACAAATATTGCTCAGCCCTGTTTATTAGCGTGTTGACAGTGATAGCAAATGTGGGCTCTTCAACAACTCAGTTCACATGATACTATGGAAGGGTATGAGTACGTGACACTTCCAGGAAAAGTGGGAAATGGAAACAGTTTGGAGGTTATCACAAAAGACAAGAATGGATGGAGATGACGACAACGACACGTGTTTCAGAAATAAAACACGAACAGTTCCGTATGATAAGCATATTAATTGAAATTAGTCACATAGTTAACAATGTGAAGAAATGCAGGATCATTTCATTTTTGCCTTTCAGCCTCATGAATGTAAAATGTGCTTGTAATCTTAATACTATTCAAGAGACAAAGCAGTCTTTAAAAATCACACTTCACAAGACCCAAGGGAAAATAAGTTACTAATGAATGGTATTTACAGTTGCTTCATTTAAACATGCTGTCATTTGCTTTTCAGAAGTTACCGCATAAACTCAAATAATTAGATGAAATGCAGAACAGCACTTCTCTCCTAATAATCTCTTTCTTGGTTCTGAAAAGGGAAGTCTGATAAACCTTCCACGAAACACAGTTGCCCAAGCAAACAACCACGGCCATCGGCGAACTTCTGAGAAGCAACCTTCAACAGCCAACCAGGATGCAACCATGCAGAGTGTTGCCTCCTGAATTAATTCACACTACATGGAACAGGATTGAACCCTTACACACACACACATGCCCTGCTGCAAATTCAGGGCACAGTGATACATTCGTATCTTTGGTTCACATAGCAAATATCGCCTTTACCTCAGGTTTTTCAGACATATTCAGGGACTTGAAGAAAGAAGGGGTGAAAAAAGGCCAACCTGATACACAGGACATGGAAAAGGGCTGGAGACGCACACACTTTTAGACTGCATGTTATTAATTGTGCAGTGGCACTTCGTGTATTTCTACCTCATGGAAACCAGAATTTTTGCCTTACAATAACGGTACAGTTTAAACCAATAAAAAATGATATTTTTTTCTACAGAAATTGCAACGTTTATTTTTTACCAACAATAGGAAGATATGCAAAAATAGCCTTTAAAAGAAAAGGGGGAAAAATGATCTGCTTTCTCTTTAAAGCCATGAACAATAGAAGGTCACGTGCTGCAGTATCCTATCATTCAGCACATTAATAGCTGTGCTAGAGTAATTACACTTGTGGTATTTTTGCCTCAAGTGAAATTCTGAAATAAGAGGATGGAAATTATGATACTGCTGATAAATATTAATAAGTGAACTTTTAATTTTTTTGCCACAATATTCAAAATGCTAAGCATCTAGCTAATGCTGAAGCAGCCTGATATGTGTTTGCCTCCAGGGACTATGATGCTTTATGCACTTAAGAAAAAAGTTTAACGGAATTAAAATTTAATATCTAATTAGAGCAAGGCTAATATATTTTGAAATGAGTGGGGAAGACACACGCCTCTGTTGCATATTTGCCACAGTCATTAATCTTACCTGTAAAGCAGCATTGAGAGGTGTGCAGTAGGTGTGGCTGGTCTGTATGTTTTTAATAAGAGAAGGGTTACTGCATAAGAAAAACATAAAAAGGAGAGTTAAATGCAACCAACTTCTGTGCAAGCGTGTCAAGCATGTAATGCTTCCTCCCACACCAGAAAACTAGAGCTGAGACTGTTTTTCCATACAACTTCTCTTTCATTTCTCTTTTTCTCTTTTTTTTTTTTTCAATTTAAAGAAAATACCTAAGTTTCAGTCTACAGTTATCATATTTGCCTTTACTAAATAAGGAACATCATTATCTCTCGACATTACCTCGCCATGTGTTCTACTACCCTGCGTTAGTAGCACATCTTGGCATCTCTGCTCATTTTAGCTGTGTTCAGGAGAAATCCTCCAATATGCGTCGTGTCTGGGAGCCAGTTACCACGTAAAGGTCCATCATGATCAAAAGCATCGTGGGACGTTTTAAATACTACTTCAGGCAAATTATTCTCCAAGTCGCTGGCAGCACAGTCCCTTGCAACGGAGCAGAGGAACCGCGATGAGAGAGAGGATTTGAGCCACATTATTTCCTGCCAGGCAATGGCAAGTGGTCCTGGTGAGGGACTGCCTATGTCATCAAGCCTTCCAGTCTGTGGGCATGGAGACATGGCTGCAGGTACTGCTGCACCACAGCGGAACAGTGTGGACCACACAACATAACATGCTGCCCCAAAGGCCTTTTTAATAGAAAAATATTCTGGTGTGCTATTTTGGACCCTTACTTTCTTCATCTTAAGCTTACACAAGGAGCTGGATTAGAAGAAAACGGATCCCAAGCATATAAGCTTTCTCTTTAGCAGGCATCTAAATATCATGGGTTCCACCAGAGGGGGAAAAAAGGATAAAAAAAAAATATCACTGAATACTAACGAGATAAGTGCTAATGCAAAAAATCTCAAAAAAAATTATTGCTCACTGGGCACCTTTTTTTTTTTTTTCATGTGGTATGAGTCATCTCACCAATTGTGGTGAGAAAAGTCCTAACGGAGCCCCTTCCACAGGGACTACCATGGATCAGCTGCCCTGGAGAGATGGTCTTCGAGGTCAAAAAGAACTGCTTTAGGAACCCTGGTAGTATTTACACATGGTTGTGGTAGATACTGGATGGCTTGTTGATTATAATATTTACAGCTGGTCTCACTGCACTTCCAACTTTTAAAGTTAATTCTGTGTGCGTTTTTGTCTTAAAAGCACCTCACACTATTTCTGATTTAAGAGCTGTACAACAAGGCATACAACTGAAAGCAGAGGAAAATATCAGAATTGGAACTTATCTGAAGCCTTCCCAGGCATATATCTGTCTTCCTGACTGTTTTACAGCAGCATATCTGCACTGTTGTGGATAATTATTTTGGTCTACATTGCATTATAAACAAATGCTATAACAAACATGTCAAAGTAGAGTTATCACTACAGGCATTTGGATTATCAGAGTAGGACACACAAAATACACATAACAACCAAAAATTTAGTTTCTTTAGCAGCAAAGGTGATGTCACTATTTTGTGAAATGCAAGTCTACATGAGATGGGTAAATCATGCAAAGCAAAGCAACAGCAGAAAAAAAAAATTAAAGCAAGTAAAAGCTCTTACTGTGCAACAAGCTCGCCAAAGTTTTCATCAGGGCAGTATTTTCGAGGACGGCCTCGTTGAATATGACGGCCACGTTTAAACTCTTCATCATCAACAGTCCAAAAGGACCCAAACTCATCCTCTACTCTGATAAAGCACTTATGCAGTGAGAGGTTGGTGCGAATGGCACCCTGGGACAAGAGCAGCAGCAAAGGAGATGAAGTGGAAACAAAGGGACACGGGATCGGGGACAGAACAGACATCAAATACAGGGAAAAGGAAAAAGAAAATAAAATGCAATAAGCATAAGCAAATGGTTTGTGAGGGTTAATATGCATTGCCACCTAAAAGCTACTAGCATGTGATGCAACAAACACCAAGCAAGCAGGGTCAGGGTACTGGTGGGCATACAAACAGTAGTGATGAGATGTTTGCCTTTGTTTCCCTTAACTGAAACAATGCGAAACCACCTGTGATTGGTCTAACGCCAGCTAGCAGCCAAAAGCCTCTACGTTAAACTGTAAGCATGATCCAAGCTAGGCTAAGAAGTTCAAACATGGTGGACATACCCACTGATCTTTTGTGGCCTTCGTTTTTGGAACTCTAGTTCATCCACTGTCCATACTGCCCCTTTAACGTTTTCTACTCGCACAAAACACTTGTGAAGACTAAGATTATGACGCACTGCATTCTGCAGCAAGTATAAAAGAGAAAACATTCAAAAACTTTCTATGAGAAAATGCTCATCATTGTCCAAGAACAGCAGCACAGTCAGCTTGACAGTCCTCATTTTGAAATGTTAAGCCCCTTCCCCTCCCCGCACCCACCTGCTTTCCCCAGCTCTTTACATCTTATTTTTGCAAAGACAAAATAAATATGAAAGTTTAAACCCAATTTTAGAAATTCAAGTTATTCTTATGAATCACCCCCAGTGTGAATGAGAACAGCCATCATTTTAAGCATGCATGTTGTATAATACAGCACATTTCATACAGAACATAAAAGGAACATTGCTTAAACATTTTCAAAACAAATATATACGCTCTGCAAAGAGAAATTTGTCCTCTCCTGGAAAAGAAAACAGTTAGAAAGAACAGAAAGGATTCCATGTAAGTACAGATGGCTCAATTTAGAAGAAAGGCACTGGAGCTGGTTTTGCTGCTGTTTCCTACAGCTGGGCTAATGGGAATCAGGTGCTGAACCTCCTTCCACACCCATGGCATGGACCTGGGGCTCAGCAGCACCCCACCAGCCCGCACAGCACTGACTCCTGCTTCCATGGCTTTCTCTTATATGGAAGTTGGCTCCTATTTCTGGCAAACTACTACACTGACTGATCTGAGCCTCTGCCAAACGAAAACATGAGGAGGGCTCTCTGAAATACAGTGATAATATCCCCACGGCTCAACGCCCAGAGGGACCTGCACTCACAGCATCCGATGCTCAGATGCCCTCTCTGCAGCTCAGCACCAGGGAAGTACGAGCCCAGCCAACCTCTCCAATCTGCCCGAACCTTTGCTGAAGCCGGACGTAATGAGACACCTCACTGTGTCATGGCAAGCTGTTGGCTTCTCTGTCCCTGCTCCCTCTGAAACGGTGCCGAGAGCCTTGTTATTCCTCAAATGGAGTGCCATGCTCCTTCCTCATTCTATGAGGCTTCTGAGCAAATACCCTACGACAAAGCCCCTTGGGATTTGTACATGGAGCTCGTCCCTAGTGCTGCTGAAAGGGGCTTGGTAAACAGGGAAAACAGAAGAAGCCATTTGCTGAAAATATGCAGGCGAACAAACTCCATCCATCATCACTGGCACCATTGATTTAGTCAATCTGGTTGACTCGTTAGCAGGCACAATGCCAGCCAAACACATGGCCTGGGTCTAGGCAACCAAGAGACTACAATTTTTTTCCTTCCATCGTCGTTGTCTTCTTTTTTTTTTTAATGAACATCGGATCTGGATGGTGAAAGAGAGCTCTAATCATGAATGTCTAAATCACTGTGCAAACAAAGCACAGTGCATTTGTCATGTAAATTAAGAGGCAGTGGTGTGTGTGCCTGGGAGGGAAAGGCTAAGAGGCTTTTGCTACTTTTCCATTTCTCTGCCATGACTATCATAGTCCTGATGCTCCTGTCTCCATGAACAGGGAAGAATCAGGGCTCAATACGCCTTTGCTCAGCAGATGCTTGAGTGTAAACACATCTCCTCTGCCTATAGGTGCCCGAACCCAGTACTTTGGCTTTTACACACTGATCTGACTGTGAGCTGGTGGAAAAGCAAACCTTGAATATGTACGTCTCAGCAAGACAGAAATCTTAGCAGAAAGACAACCTGCCCATCACGGCTGCCTCCTTCTGCCCTTACTTTCTTCTGTTCTTACTTTTTAATGTGTTTTTTTTTTCCCTCCCACCTCTTCCAGATTTCACTACCTCAAAAATTTTTGGCAAAATCCCTTATTTTGAGGTGGAGCAAAAACATGCAAGTGCCTCACACCTTACAGGCTAAAACCAGCCAGCTCAGCAATTGCTGGTGGGTGCCACACCAGCGCAACCTGACCCAGGGCTGCTGGCCCACATCTGGGTAACTCAGTTTCCTGTGAAAATGGGAACATTGTCAAGTCTGGAGCAAAATATAAGAGTAATAAGGCTATTTCCCCCAGTGAAAACTGATCGTGTAGTTCATACACAGCAGTGGATCAAATACACACAGCAAAGTTCAGCGAAGGGAGTCGCTGGATTGCAAACAGTCTCTAAATATTTGTGTTGTTCATTAAATAAATTTAATGTTGGGGAAATACATTACAGTCTGTTGTCGCTCTTTGGAAGTCAATGTGCAATTTATAGTTAAGGCTGCTGGATCGGGCTCTTGCCGAAAACATTGAGACAGACAAGTGGAATGTTTGCAAGACATTCATGGAGTGTTGCCCCTACTTTCTGTTTTCCATGCAATCCCTTATTTACAGAATTCATGGTAGAAAGTTGTTTTGTTTCCCCTGCCTCTGGATACTAGCCGTCTAACAGTTTTATTTGAACAATACCCCAACATTTTGGAGCCACACCTGCAGCCTGTGCCTTACGGCTGCGACTCAGTACCAGCAAATTACTCCAAAAAATAAAAGCAAACAGACATTGCCTCTGACCTGCCAGAACCAGTTCACACTGCTCCCCCAGCAATCAGCTTAACAGAAAAATTAGGAGCTATTATTGCAAGATTACATATTTACCTTGTTAAAAATATTTGTATGCAAGCCACTTCTACAGAAAAATTACCCTGAACATGCTTGAATGCAGTAAATGAAAGGGTTTGTTATTTTAGTAACTGCTCAGGCTCTGCTGTACTGCATTTTGGGGGAGAGAGGTTCATTTCTGAAAGGTCTTTATTTCTGAAGGTCTTTATTCTTGTACTCTTCTGTGCTATTGAAGGAGGTCTCAGGGAAGCCTTTCCACACCAAGCCCTGACACTAAACTTGGGGAACAGTGACATTAACGTCCCTTAAGCATTAGCCAAAGGTGAACACAAATCAGCACATATATATTCAAATTATCCTGATTCTGCAATTAGCCCCTTGAGCTTGTTCTACACCTCGTGGGCTTCCCGACAAGCCAATCCAGAGCTGTGTTTTCATCCCTGAAGTCTGAATCTCAGCAGTCTTCAGCACAAAAAATCTGCATTGCTTCAAACAGTTAATGATTTTGCTAGTGCTGATGGAACTTGGGGCAAATCTTCTCTTCCTGAGTGCGTGAAGCAGGACCTGGGCACCCGCACAAGGTCAAGGTATCCAGGAGAGGTCTCCAAATTGCATCTGCCTCCAAGGGGACACACCTTGCCCTTCTGCAATCCCAAGGTCTGCAGCTTAGCCTCTCACCTCCTCCCCCACAGAACACTAAGTGCATGTGGCTTCTGGGACTAGATCTTACACGACACACAAAGCTAATTCCTAAAATTAGCCTTGCAGGAGATATGTCCAGGGCTGCCTGCTGCCTTCTTCCACTGCCCCCTCCACTCTCTTCTCTTTACTGCTGGAATTAAATAGGATTTTTTACTTCAGCACCCACACCTGCAGCTGCTGAAAAGTTCTACTGGAACCACTCCAGCAGCAAAAGACAGGCAGGTCTAAAAGAATCTTAAATCAGGGAAAGTTAATTTCCTTTCTGGATAGTAAGGAAGCTGCAAAGTGAAATACTGCTCATGTTTTCCAACTGCAGTGAAGAATCAAAGCAGCAATCACAGGGACTTTTCCTGAACCTAAGAATTTCTAGACCAAGATTTAAAACGTACTAAATTGTGCTGGGATCTGAATTAAAAGCAAAATATGCTGCTAAAAACCAAACTAACTTCCAAGGATTATTTTCAGCTCCATTCTCTGAAGGAATTAATTCTAAATGCAGGTTGAGAGAGGAAAACCAGAAAGAGCTAATAAAACAGCATGTATGGGACACAGTCATCCTACCTGGACAATTGAAGCTGTTTGAGAGCAACAGAGTAGTCTAGATTAAAAGAGGCTCCATGCACCAGAGGTGCAATTTTTATAGCAATACAAGATCTTGTTACTCGATTCATTCATTTGTAATTGCACTAGCTTCAGAAGCCAGTGTGGCTACTATAATACTGTATATAAGGGAAGGAGTGGTCCCCTAAAACACAAACCAAAATTAATGCCCTGGACCTCTTATCTAACAAAATCTGAAACAGTTGTGCCAAACAACAAGTTTATTTCTTGTTAAACACATTTTGTATTGCGGGGGTTGTTTCTCATCTATTATGTTCAATAGCTTCTTGGTGCATGATTTGGAAAAAAAAAGGTTGTCCATCACAGATCTGTATGTGTGGTTAAAAGTCAACTGATAGAGGAAAGAAATCCACTGATTTATAGATCCTAGAAAAAAAGTGGTTGTTGATTACAGTGTGCATAACTACAAAGACAAACAGTGTATCTCCTACTGACACAATAACTTTACCTCCTTTTTTTTTTTCTTCTAATACGTTCCAGCTGAAGGGCTTGAGTTTCACTGCTAGCAGCAACCACACAGATGAACTTGTGACATAATCACAGAACATAAAAGCCAATAAGGGGGATTCAATTAGTGGTTTTCAAAGGCAGAAGAATTTTTCTGCCAAATATCAAATTGTTCCTGCAGATAAGTCACCCAGTGCATGTCAAAACTGCCGATCTAAATTTTCATGTCCACATGTCGGTACAATTTGTTATGTCATCAGCAACGTCTATTCCGTACATGTCAGATACCGAAGGCAAGAGGCACAGGCAGGCTGAGGCTTACCTTCCACGTCGCTGCGTTGCGTCTGAAGTAAGCAAACATTCGCGTGAACCAGTTGTAGATTTCATTTAGTGTTAGCTGTTTTTCTGGAGATTCGAGGATGGCCTTGTGAAGCAAAGCAATTGAAAGATCAGTTAGAAGCATCCCAGTACAAAATACACTCACATCTTTACCAAATATAAAAAGGAAAGAAAGAAAGGAAGAAAGAAGAGACTTAGAGCAAAAAATCCGAAGGAGGGTTTTCACAATATGAACTAAGATTAATGGCTGTATTTAACAGTTCAATGGTAAAATTCAAAATGGAATTATCTAATTGTTTTGAGTTTTTATTTCTGTTTCCTTACAGAAATATTAATTTATTAGTCATTCATAAAGCAGAATCAAAGAGAAATGCAAAACATTTCACTAGCTGATTAAAGCTCAGTAATTATTTAGAGCTCAGATTAATTCTAGGGATCAGAGATTACTGTAGCTTGTGATAATTGACTTGCCATCTTTAAACAGGCTCATTTTCACTGTTGTGTGAAATGAATTTCCTAATAATCACATCGTATTGTAATACTTAATCAAAAGCAATTATGTTATATATTGCAGTTCTAAAAACCCTTATAGTAAAGGTTTGAGCATTTGAGCATGCTTACATACCAAAGGTTTGAAAATCTATTTAATCCAGAGTGTGCACATATAGGGAGATTTTTTTTTTCCTAATCCAAATGTGTGCGTTTGGCTTAGCTTACCTGTCTAATTAAAGATGCATACGTGAATGGTGGTCTAACTTCTGCATTCTTATAAAATTCTTGGTTCTGGGCAATATCTGCTAAATAAAAGTAGTCGTTCTGTTATCATTACAGCCTGTGGGTAATAGTAAGCCACCCGACCAAAGAGGCTGCGCCACCAGAACCCCTTTACCTGAAGAAATGGGGACGTTGTATTTATCAGAGTACCGCCTCCGGATGGGTCCGACGTTGTGCATGCTCGTGGTAGTGATGACCGACGGTCCCTGTGTGACGGGAGTGATGGGCGCAGTCGGGGTGGTGGGAGTATGAGGTAAGCTTTGCGGAGACGCCTCGGATGCAGTCTTGGAAAGCGTGACGCTCGATACCAGATTCAGCTGCGGAGGGAAGGACAAGGATTTTGTTTCAAACAGCATTTCTAGTTAATTAAGGGCCGCAGAGAAAATTCTCGATAATGGGCTCTTCCTCAGTTTGAAGCAGACAACACAGTCCGAGCATTTGCTTCAGCACAAAGTGTTCTTGTAACATCTCCATTAGGAGCAAGTATCAGGAAATAAATACATGCATTTCTGAATAGATTTACAGAAAGAATAATGCAGCCTGCTGCCAGAACTAAAAATAGTGGATTTTAACCTAAACCTTAAAACAAGATCTCACATAGTACATAATATTAATATTTTATTTTAGTCCCATTGTTTCACAGTCTAAACCCCACACATCTCTTATTTCCATGCCATCATTATGCATGGCTTCTAATCAGGCTTCTTGGATATTTCATTGAAGGCATAAGGCTTAAAATAAAAGGGAAGACTTTCCTAGGGACGTACTGAGGAGAAATGCAATCTCTCTCTCTTCAGTATTAGGGCTTTCTTTTTTTCCCCTTCCCTGTTCATTCATTTTAAAAGCAAAGCCCAGAGTAGGTTAACACTGGAATAATTTAACTAATCACACTGCATGAAATACTGCAAGCATTCAGCCCAGCAGAAGTGGCACCACTCCTTTTTTTTCTCCTAGGACGGAAGGCACCGGCGTTACCTGCACAAAGCGCAGCCCCAGACAAATGGCAGCTTGCCACAGCAGGCTGTAAAACACAACTGCCTCTGGGATTGTGTATCAAACCCAGCTCCAACTCAAGTGTTTTCGATACACAACCCTATTTATATAACTAGCATCCACATTCCTCCTCGACCCTTTCTTTTTGCCCTACAACACCCTTTGAAAGACGATGCTCCATCTCAATAGGTCACTCCTGCTGAAGTATTTTAAACAAACAATCTGATCTCTTAACTACAACATTAGAAAAGAAGATTGAGAAAAGTGCTCGTTGACTACTTCCACGTTTCCTTCCCTTAGGCGGTTTTGCAAATAATATTGGCAAAATACTGACCCCCTTGAAGTCAGTAGCAAAATTCCTACTGAATTTAACAGGCCCAGAATTTTACAACTTTTGCTTATGATTAAAATTCCTTTTTCTTGGACATTAAACCTTTTCAGATGAAAGCAAGGCATACTACTCAGCTATGGCCCCAAACATCTCATGTTTATCCATAAGGTGCTGTATTAATTTTTCTCATATGAAAGCAACTAGATAAGAAAACTCCTATTAACATCTCTCATATGAGTTAATAGCCACAAATAATGTTTCTTCACAAAAATAATAGGATTTATCCTAAACGAAGGTAGTGGGAAACAAAGGGCTCTACTATTACAGAAAGGATACCAACACAAAATCCCCGTTGCCCACAGAAAAAGCGCAGCTGAGTGACAGATAAATGGTGATTGCTTTTCCCTCCCGACAGCGAGATGGAGCAAGTAGAGGGAAACCACAAGCGCATGGTGACCATGTCCCAGCCCCAGCAGCTCAAGCACTGCTCCCACAAAGGGAGTCAGCGGGCAGCAGCCCTGCAAACACCCATCCTTCTGTGCAGGCGCTCACTAAGGATGGTTTGCCATCCAGCCGGAGATATTTAACGCTCTGTAGTGAGTTGGAGAGTGCGAGCCCTGCAAGGGATTGCAAAAGGGCGGTGAAATATGGGTATTGATTTCCCAGAGATTCCCACACTGGTGTGAAGAGCTAAATGCAACCTGGAGGCAAGCGTGCCAGTTCAAACCCCCATGGCACTGGGCGCTGTCGCCACGTGCTGCCGAGAGCCCTGTCCATTTGTTGACTGGCATGATTTAAGGACACTGATTAGGGACATGTATATCGTAATGTCTCCCTGTTATCCATCTATTACATATGATAAAAGGACCAGTGATGATAATAATAGTGCAACTGACAGGTCTCACCATGAAATTAAATCTACTGTATTTTATCTCAGTTTCTAAATGGACATTTTAACAGTCCAATAACTGCGAGCAAATCTGCATCAATTTTAAGTGCCCGTCTCTAGCACCGGCTCGGCAACCAGGGCCTCCTGTTGGAAAGATCACTGCTCATGCTTCATCATTACAGCTCCAACTACTCCATTTCAAAAGAGTCCCCTTCCTTTTTCAGTGTGTAAAAACTTAACATTTAATCTGTTTCTACTAGGAAACTGTGAGAAAGGATCCACAAAGGTCAGTGTTCCCTGCTTAAAGAATGTGAATCGAGTTAAATTTCTTTAGGCTTTTCAGCGTAGGTAGCAACTAGGAATAAACACAGAAGAGGACGAGCAAAGGGGGGGGGCTTTAACAGGCTTGACAAATGACACTGTGATTCACACCCACTGCTGGGCTGCCACTAATAAGCTACAGAGGAAGCAGCCAATCTCAGCTAATTACCAGATAAAATTGTATTGTAAGGACTCTAATTAGGAGATGCTTATGGAGGTGATCTAATGATTAAACGCTGCATCCGAGTGACCCCACCATCAATGTGCAGTGGTGCAAGATGTCACCGGAATATTTTGTAGAAACAGTAATTTTATTTCAAGGAGGGGAGGCAGTAATATTTGTAATAATGGCTATGAGGTAAACTAATTAAAAGACAGTTCCTAAAGGAAGACTGTGGCTTTGAGCAGCTGTGGCCGTTCCAAAACAAAGTGCCAAATCTCAACAGAGGAGCTGCAGTCAAGTGGAAAATTTCTGCCTGACCTCTGCTCTCGCTATTAATTTGCAGGAAAACTAATGACACATATACATATTCCCACAAAATTGTTCTAATTGCTAATTTGCCAAAGGAGCCCAGTTTCCAAATTAAACATGACTGCAGTCTGTGAGGAAGGAGAGAACAAAAAGCTGGAACGCAGCGAGTCTGCTGCATTTCACCTCCGACAACCGTTTGTGAGCCTGAACCAACAAGTTAATGAAACACGACCTTGTCGATCGCTAGTGAAGTCTTTCCTTTTCCCATGTTTTAGTTGATGACACTCTCTCTTCTTCCAGCCAGGTTCTGATATCTGCCGGTGCTGTTACCAGAACACAAGCTAGGGAGGGTAAGGAAGGAGAGGGCTGTGCTCCTTCCACAGACTTTCACTGCTGCTTTCTTTGTTGCATCTATAGTGCAAAGGCTGAAAAATCAGCTGTGAATTAGAGCAGAATAACAAATTATGAATGGTGTTGGTTTTGTTGCCATCTTGAAATATTAATCTGAATTGTAAACTATTAAATCTTAATATTGGCGTCAGTCAGAAAGGTGAAAACGGCCGTGGATGACTGTGCAGGGCAAAGATCAGGGAGGGACTGGGCTAGAAGGGTTTCTTTTCCTGATGGAAACTTGACACGGTTTCTCCTTGTTTGTATTTTCTATTTAAAGACAAGTTACTATGATTAGAAAAGTTGTTTGCATGGGTATTTCATACACAGCCTGTTTCCCACATACTGTAATTTTTTGGATGAGGTACCACTGATCTCAGAGGGGAGGGACCCTAAGGCACAGAGGTAGCGCTTTAATGAGCAAGAACTCTTGCACTGCAGTAACACACTACATGGGGTGCTCTCCAAGTACGTCGGAGAGTATGGTCCTTGCACTAAAGAGTTAAATGTTTTTGTAATGTTTGTAAAGGGGGTGGGGGGAGGGAGGACTTCCTCCAGACTTAAAAAAAAAAACCCGAAACAACAAACCCCAAAAAAAAACAAGAAGGAAGAAGAAAAACAACAGAAAATACACCAAATCTCATAAGTTTTAGGTCCTAAAATTGTGTAAATTCAATCGCTGAACCTTGCTGGGTGATTCAGTTTGATGTTTTTGAGAGCACTTCCACATACTTTTTTAAGTTAATCGTAAATGCCATAATTGTTCCAGTGTTCAATATCCTGCTTAGGATTTTATTATTAATCTCCCCTTTCAAGAAATAGCCATGTCTTCCTATTAAAGGTGAAGACTGAGTCATTTTCTTTTTTTAATTTAGATATGAACAAGGTAGTAGGCAACCCTCTCCTTCATCCTGCGAAACAAGATTTCCAGTAAGGGGCTCTCCCATTAGGACTCAGTCTGATTTCTTTCCATGTAAACACTTTACATGACAAGACTGGCTGCACATAAAAAAAAGGCCCTGAAACTTTTTAAAAAGAAAAAAAACCCCATACATACTCCCAAGTGCCATGGTCGGGCCATACCCACTGCAGCAGGGCAGTGACTCCTGCTGCTCTTTTTACAACTGAGGCTGAGGATTTAGATGCACCAACTTCTTGGGACTGCTCTGGAGCAGAGACTCCTTTTCTTGACACCGAGGCTGGGAGAGAAAGCTAATGCTGGGCCTAAAACTTCGTTAACTGCTGTGTCTTCCTCTCCCATTCCAGCCCGGACACATTAGTGTATTAGACGCAGAGCCTGGCAGGCAGCAATCACTTAGCAGGTGTTGTTATTGGCAGGAATACTAAGGAAACTGAAGCTGAGGAGTGAGACTTAATGAAAACCAGTATATAAAAACAGCTTTTGTTGTGCTTGAGAATCTCTCTTTATTGCTGCATATCGTTATTTTTTCAAACTATAAAGTACGGCTACAGCAGCTAAAATGCTCAGTCATTACCTCAACAGTTAAAAGACTATTTTTTTTAATGCTTTGTTATTACAGTTGCTAAAAACAGTATTTCAAAACAACTGAAACTGCTATGATTACTGTAAAAAAAATACATTAAAGAAGGGATATCTAACAGCGCATTTTATCCGAAGTGCCAAAAGTTTCTTCAAAAGTTTTCTATTTTTAAAAGACAGTTACAGTACCTAGTATGTAGAATTACTTGTTGGCTGATGCTTTTTCCTTTTCCTTGCCTTCCTATGAACTCTGTCATAAGTTAATCCTCAAAAAAACCCTCACATTTCTATTTCACCCTATTATGCTGATCACTAACTCCAATGAAAGTAGCATGTAAGGGAAGGTACCTTAATAGTAAAACCAGAATGAAAACTCTTGAGAAAGTGTTGTTCTGGCTTTTGTGCTGTTGGTTTGGCTTTTTTTCTTTCAATCTTGAAAAAAAATCACCTTACAAAAATATGTCACAGCATATTCCTTCACAGACAGCTTTGTTCTCACTTTATCCCGACCCCTTAGCCTCACCAAAACAACACATGTAACAGTAACAAGAAAAACCTTGCCTGCTCGGAGTGTTAAGTTGCAAGATACTTCCATTTTCTTTCGACGTGCTACACCACTGGGCATTATAATGATCAGCTGGGACATTTCTAAAGGTGGCACTGAGCGCTGCCACAGTTCCCACTGTTGTCTGCCCAGCAGCTCCTGGAGAGCATGGGAAAAGCTGCCTTTTGGAGTACACCAAACATTAACAGTGACCTCCCTGTGTGTGTACCTGTCTGCCAAGGATTTAGGCCACCACTGCACTACATAAGAACGTGCTTAAATCCCACTGGCTTTAATAGGACTAAAGAGCTTTACTGAACAGATGTCTTGGTGGACTGGCATAGTGACACACACGGGCCACTTCCATCACCCTTCCCAAGGACAAAATTACTGCAAGGAGGTACATCCACCCAAAGGTGGGGATGTGATGGAAGGACACAGCAAGAGTGGCCAAGCAACCTCTCCCTGAAGCTGGGTGAATTTTGAATGGGTGATGTACAACCACTAAGAACCTAACTGTGGTCCAGCTCATCAAAACTAACCACGCACTTTGCTACTGCCTGGAGCCCTAAAGGCAAAGACGATCCCAACGGTCAGTGTGGATTACAAAAGGCACACGGTTAACGCAGATGCTCAGTCACCAATTTCACCTACCAGTGACAGAATAGTTTAAAAACAAGCATTAAGAGCCTTTAAGCAGAATGAAAACATTCCCTTAGTCATGAAAAAACTGCAATTTTAACTCCCAATTCACTGCTATGTTTGGATTCACAGCCGCTCTTCTCTTTAAAAATCTCTGATGTACCATAATATATTCATTCTAACATACACCTTGCATTAGTTATGTTGGGAAAAAAATAATTACTGGATGTAAGGAATACTTTGCACTGCAATAACGGTCATCAGATCTTTTTACCAAAGTCCTATCCCACTGAGTTAAAAGGACTAGGGTCTAGCACAGTCTATGCAGCGCCTGTGTATTTTTTTCACTAGGAAAGCACAATTTATGCAAAACACTATACTTCTACGTTTTATAATTAATTTTCAAATGCTTCACCTATACATATTTTAATAATTTCTGATTTATCAGATGGTATCTATAATAAATTTTTCTATATTTCAATAAATGAAAAGAAGGCAGTTTCAATCCAACAACAGAGTGCCACACAATATAGGCCTGTCAGGCACCAATTTTTACTTCTAACATGTAAGTTAAAGGATAAGGAATTTATAATGCTGCCTGTGAACGAAACCACTTTTCATACACAAATGTGATCTTTTTTTTTTCCAAAGGGTAATACAACAGTACATTTACATAAACTAATCCAAACAATCTATGTATTTGACAATGGCAAACCTCACACAGACTGCCTATTGTTGGTTTACATCTTGGAGTTCTTTATGTTGGCTTGTAACACTGCTCTAGCTGTCAAAGGTTTGACTTGGACTCTAAATAAATGGTTATAGAAGTGCTGTGCAGCGATATTGGACTTCTTTGCAAAAGAAAACCTGCTGTGTATGAATTCAAAAGCTATTAATTTTTCAGTCAAAAATATTCATGCCTATTTCTTTTAATAAAGAAACACTGTGCTGAGCAACTGAGAGATAATGTTGACTAGTGGTACAGAATTTTCAATAGAGCAGTTAAAAATAAATTTAGTAGGAGGTCCCCAACAAAGCTATAATTTTCTAGAATGTAAAACATTTTTAATACTAATCAAGACAGCCCTTTTCCCCCTGCATTCACTTCTTTTCTTTTTTTTTTTCCCTGCGGCTTTTCCCTGTTTATTAGCTGTTAACACTAATCTTCATGGGGACACCATCTAGTATCTCCATAGCCTACAACACCCGCGCGAGCTCCCTGCCCTCCGTGGCTGAGCATCGCTCACGAGTTGCCTTGCCAAAAGCTGCTCGCCTTCTTATGATTTCCTCCCTTTAGTTTTTAATCCTTCCTCCTGAGGGGCACCGCTGTTATGAAAGGCCTCAAGGCAGAGTGCTTTGAGACTCCCAGATTATTCCGCTGTTTTAATTTTTAATCCAGTAAGAGCTATAGAAACCAAACCTCCTCCCCATTCTGTTGGGTCTACATACTTTGCCAACAATGTGCTGAAGCATTTGCATTCAGGCTGAGATGGATGTGAGGAACTTGAAGAATGCTCTTTTTATAGACACTGAGTAGTTTCTACTCTAGAGGGCTGGTATCCACCGGATCAAGCAATTTTCAGCATCTCAACAGCTTAAATGGAATGGTTTATACCTACCACTCAACTCTCTCCAAGAAGACACCGAAATTTCCCATTGACTTTGACATCTGCTCCGGTGTTGCTGGATAGCCTGCAATTTTCTGTCTAGTAGCCTCCCTATACACTTCTGCAGCCATTTATTTCCAACTACATGGAAACTGAGAAATCCTTTTCTAGTAAAAATGGGTGCGCGAAGTGTTTAATGATTTTATGTTCTCTATCTCTGTAATGTGTTCTGTTTCAGACATTAATTTTGTCTAC
The DNA here is from genome assembly GCA_033558105.1 of Coccyzus lansbergi. Taxonomy (NCBI): domain Eukaryota; kingdom Metazoa; phylum Chordata; class Aves; order Cuculiformes; family Coccyzidae; genus Coccyzus; species Coccyzus lansbergi. The sequence goes on from JAUMJK010000309.1 coordinate 736,064, forward strand.
CAACTGCATCTTGGCAGGCTACCGTATTTGCTGGGTTAATAGTCTGACTCCTTTTTATTTCTATCACCATAAATCACACATATACGGGTGTGTGTTTGCTTTATTTATAGAAAAAAAATCAGTCAAAACAGATAAACCAATACTTTGTCATTATGCTGCATCATTGCATATTGATTAAAATTGCTAGTACTAACTATAGATTGTCAACGCTCAATTAATTTTCACACAATGACTCAAAGCAAAATCAAATAAAGCCAGTGTACCTTTAAATCTTACAAATCTTAAAAATCAAGAAGCAAAGCACTCTCTCCATTTTGAATAATCATTGGAAGCGCTGAGGAACATTTTCAGCATTAAGAGGTTAGGAGAACACAACAACTGAAGAGAAGTCATTTTGGTCAGGGAACGAGATGGTGGATTTTCCTAGGTTTGGGGTACACAGGAGTTGCCGTGGGTTGCAAAGCCACCCCTTCTTTTAAAGGGCAATCTGGGGTAGAGGTTTCCCTTCTCAGTTTCAACACTGTAAACCTGATACTGGCTAACCACGATTATCATCAAAATGTGCAGCTATAGTCTCTTCTACTGTAAATGTCTGTCAGACAGGGAGAAAGCAAAATAAATATACTTAAATATAATTTAATTACATCTCCTTCCTAACACTTCCTAAGATTTCAAGCAAGTCAGACTGACGCAAAGCAACTTACAGGCTAGTAAGAGAGGCCAGAAAAAGGCCCAATGCATCAGCTCTGGAGCAAAATTTCTCTCAAACTCCATGAAGAGAGAACGACAAAACCCATGTGGCTGTGGTGGAGCCTCCTGCAAAGTAGCACTTTGCATCACGACTTCACAACGACTGGCTCCAAAGCAGGCTACGCTTTGTATTACACGCTCAGGTGGGGAACAGGAAAAAGAGGCTTGTTGTGAGGTTTTGTTTGCTTTAGGCACAGTTTGGTACTTACGGGCTGAGGGGTGGCTTTTGGTTCAGTTGACTTCACATGCAGGTGTGTCATCATGGCTTGCAGGCGCTCCTTATCTTTTGCAAGCTGAAAGGGGGAAAAAAAAATCCTGTTACTCCTACAAATAAAACCAAGCCTCTGCTAATTCCTAATTAAACAGCTGGCACTGAGGCATGAGACAGAAGAGTTTTACTGCTGAGCAGTTTGGAAATTGTATATGGTCTATTTGTGAGGTAAAGCTAATGTGTGGTGCTGAGTGTCACTATCTCCCAAAGCAAAATGCATTAGCCCTCGAGTGAGAAGAGCTAGACCTGCTGGCACCATGAGTTTCACTCTAGGCCCGACAGCTAAGAGACAACAGTGAATCATGTTTATTAACCAGCCCCACTCCCGCTCAGGAGATGCAGCAGAAAGCAAATGAGACAGTGACTCTGGGATGTGTTTGCCTCCTTTCAGACCAGAAAACAACGAGCACAAACGGGCTGTGGCTTTTCCGTCACGTGCAGGTTTTGTGGCATGTGCAGTGAGCACAGAGACAGAGGTGGTTAAACCACATGAGGCAGCTGTTCAGGGCACGGCAGGCAGCCTTGTCTCTAGAAAGCTCTTTGCTTTTACATGAGAAGGTGGTGCAGCTCCTTGGTGCGTCACCATGGGCAGCCAGGCTGGGAACCTGAGCAGGGGCACCCTGAGTGTGGGGCAGGAGCAGCAGTGTGAGTTGTCTGGGGGCAGTAGGGCACATAACACCACACAACACCACAAGACCAATGCTTTTGCCCTCTCTCATTTGTCACATCACGCTGGGGCAAAGCTCCTCCTCCTCTCTTGTATTTTTAGGCTGAGATCTGCACTAGGCCACAGCTGCTATCTAGGGATCACACTGTGGGCATCCTTGGACAGGACAGCATCCCAGTGCTTTTCAATGCACTGGACAGACACTACATCTCATTATTTTTGGAAACAATAATTTTTTTGTATGTGCGAATAGGGCTTTTGCCCACTGCTCATTAAAAAAAAAAAAACAGTGGAAAGATACTAAGAAACAATACTAATGCAAAAGGGGTGTTACTAACCTACAAACTCAACATAAAGGCTCCTGTTTCCAGCAGGACTTGGATTAATTTCTTTCAAATGACAATTTTTGCAGAGCTGAGTTTCTGCTTTAGCCAAGCCAGATTCCTGGTGCCAAGAGGAGAACTGAGCTCACATTCCAGCATAAGTTTAAACAACCTGCCTACCTTATCACCGTCATCTGTTTGTAGCAGTAAAGCTGGGCTAAGCGTATATAAAAGGAGACGGTCATAAATCCCCATTCATAACCACACAGCCAAGAGTAATTTCTACTTCACGAGGCAAGGGGTTTCTGACCGTGCCAGGAAGGTATCATGACAGTATAAACCTTGGCACATGGGTTTCCAAGACAGGAATTAAACAAAGGAAAAAATGGTGTCACCTCTGCGTGCTCTGGAAGTGCAAAAGCAAAATCACTGGCTTTTCAAATGGCTGATCATTTCTTGGTGAAAAACTCCAATGGCAAGAAAGAAAACCTAACACTTAGAGCAGATCTCCTGAAATCTCATCACCAGATCTGAGCCAGACTTCACAGAAAAGCCAAAGGGCAGCGATGGGCTCTTATCGTCACGCTGCAGTAGAAACTTCTCCCTCTGAGGGTCCTCTGAGGACCTCTTCAGAGAAAGGAGAGGTCTCACCCCTTGGCCGCCGTGCTCCACACAAAACAATTTAAAACTGAGAAACAGCTGCACTCTCAGTGTAGCTCTGCTGTATAATGTCTTGTTCGTAGCCATTGCTGGGCATACAGGCTGCTTGGCGGGGTCATCTGCACGTTAAATTTTGGTCTGTGGACTACTGCAGAAGAACAACATCTCCCAGCCAAAATAAACAGAAGTCAGGCACCTGAAAGCTTCCTGCCTGTACCAGCACGGAGGCAGGAGGGAAAGGCACCCGGGCAGCACAGGGCACACCCTGCGGCGCTTCCTCTGGGCCCCCCAGCTCTGCGCAGCGGTGCACTCCCTCCGAACGGCCAGGGTCCTTGTTTGCAGTGTTTTCCCTCATCATCTTAGCAATGCTTTTAACACCATTTCTAGTGGACGGAGGTTATTAAAGATCCTCTCGACATTTCAGGCAGACACACGCTAGCATTTTGTCATAGTCTAGGAATTCAAACACTCACCCAGTTAGGCAGGAGTTTAAATTATGAAAAATAGAGGTCTCTCAGTTTCAAAGCACTGAAGAGAAGTAAAAAAATCTGAGGAATTTCTTTAAACTGTTTTTCCCTTAGGTCAGGAAGCAGTAGTGATATAAAACTAGAATGTCACTAGCAGCCCCGCCGGTCAGTGGGGTCATGCAAAAGAAGCCATAAGGGCTTGCTCAGCTGGTGGCCACTCACTGGAGTGCAGACGGTAAAGAAAGGGGGATTATTAGTAGACTTGCTGGAAAATGCTCTTGATAGTGTTCATGGACAAGGCCTGTTCTGCTGTGTATGAAAGGATCTGCTCTGTACAGGGAGGATGAGGAGTATAATACAGTCCTGTCTGAAGCTCTGTTCTTTATTCCTCCATTTGGTGGGAGCTTTCAGATGGCCACCTAACTCTTCATGATAAGGCTGATTTGGTGAGGTTTCCCTCTCCTTGGTGGGGTATGACCATGATGTAGGTGCCTAACCATGGTTCAACAGAAAACACATGCAGAGCAAGGTACATGCTTTGTAAACTTGGACACCAAGACACATGCCTTGCCTCGAAGAGGTTAAATCCTAGAACTACACAGGTAGGAAAAGCAGGAGAGGGAAGGCATAGAAAGTGCAGCCCAGGCAGGAGGGGCTCAAGGCACAGGGCAGCATGGGACTCTGGCAACCAAGGAGCAAGAGAGACGGCATTAGCACAGATGAAGAAACTGCACAGGATGAAAACTGGACAGAAGATAAACGGCAAAGAGCAAGAATGTGAAAATGCAAAGCCAGTGAGGGCATTCAACAGGAGCAACATGGCCACAACATCAACAGGACGGGGAAATGACTTCAGCAGCAGGATTTTGGACAGACCAAGGACAAAGGAGAAGGAAGCCAGACAGGGGCAATGCAAGAGACAACCAAGACCTAGTCTCTTCTCTCCCAATAGATGCTAGTTAGGCTGTGCTCTAGAAAGGTTTAGGATTCACTTTTTAAAAATATCAATGGATGTAACAGGGAAACAGGCCCAAGCAGTGTCTTCACTACACTGAAAATGGCCAGTTGTCTTCATGCTCTCCCATTAGAGATATTTTTTTTAAACTTATCACAGCTCTCTTGCTGTCCTTAAATGTATTTCCACTGAAAGGTGTTGCTGCAAAGTGGATGCCTTATTCCAGCTAAGAACTAGCTAAGGATAGGGATATGTTCCTGCTCTTGTATTTTACCCAGCAGCTCCATTTTTATTATGGCAACAAATGATCATGTTGAGATGGTTTAAACAAAATAAATTATGAGAGGATCTCTACCTTATCAGTAATGTTTTAAGTATGTTTGTGATGGAAATGCTGAGACCAAAGCTTCGAGATATTTCTGTGAAAGGGCATTTGCCACCAAATACAAAACTGACCCGACTTGTTTATTTCAAAAGTTCATTTAAAAATTACTTTCTTTAAAAGACACTATACTTATCTCTGCTTATGGCATGGGTAAAACTATTGTGTGCAAAATAAGTAAGGGCAAAAGGAAAAAAAAGAAAGGCTTGCATTTGGGTCCATCATAACTCAAAGGCTGAAGTGCATCCCTCAGACGGAATGCATCTGTTATATTCTAATCCTTTCTTGATGGGGCTGTACATGAATGAAACGCTGTGGCGTTTAGGTCTTGCCATGGTGTTGGACCCTGAACAGCATGTGGTACTTCACAATTCCATCAGAAGGCAAAGTCTCTCATCAATGCTGAGCACTGGAGGTCAGTGGGAAAAGATGTCTCCTAGCTCAGAGTTGGCTACAGGGTTTGCTGTCACCACTGATGGCAACTGCTCCATTGTGGCAGCATCAGGTCAGTGGGTTTAGTCCAACTGTTCCTGCTACAACATACTGCGAACAGCAGACCACGTCCCTGCAAACCCTGCTCTTGGGCCAGGCATTTGGTGTATTATGATTGTGTGCAAAAACAGGTAACAGGCAGGCAAATTATGCACTGGAAGACAAATCTTCCTATGTATTTAGGTGGATTTTTTTTTTTTTTTTTTAAGTATCAGAGGATTCATATATAGGATGAAAGAAGAGGGAGAAGAGGCGAGTTACAGGTGCATTTCAGTAGGAGAATCACCCTCCTCCTCCACCTATACCCTTGCTGGCTAACGCACAGATGGCTTCACTCTGGTATCAACATTCCTGTCTAAATTAAGTCTCCAGTTCACCCTATCCACTGGGCTAGTATGATTGTTAAAAATATATCCAGAACTTCTTGGCCCTCACACCACTTTGAAATTACCTTCTTGCCTTTGGGGGCCTTATGCTGCCTTCCCATGCAGTGACTCTTAGCTAAGAGTGTGCGCTAAATGGGTGTGAAGCTGGAACTAATAGTCACTTAAAACAATTAGACTGCACCGCTGATAAATCTTCCAAAAATATTGTCAAGGGCTTATGGAGAGGTGGTAACCAAGTGTCATCTCTGTCCTGTCTGACTGTCAACACAGGGCATAGTCCTGTAGTACCAGGCACAGCCATTCCCAGCAACTACAGGAGAGCAGGATTAATGCATTTCAAGCTGACTGTAACTGAAGAATCTCAATTTACCTTCAGCTTGAACATTACTGCATTTTAGTAGAAGGGTATCTCACATCACAGTTTACCAGGAAGAATGCAGTTTTTTCTTTTTTTTTATAATTCCTGAGAAACTTGTTAAAATAACAGATCGTTTCTCATAACATTTTCTGAAAGACTGATATTTTATGACTGGTGGTTTGATTTTTATAAAACCTGTATTAAAATAGTTTATATTGCTTCAGCTAATAGTGAAAGAGTGTCATGACCACCGTGTTCCTGAAAGTAAAATTTAGGAAATATCTATGAAAGAAAAAGGGTAATTTGTAAGATAAGAAGATAAAAGGCATTTTTTTAAATGCTTATCTTGAAAAGTAACAACAAGAAGTTTAAGAGTGTTTTTGCTGATTTTTCTCTCCAACTATTTGAAGCTATAAATGACTTAACTCAGTAAAATTCCAAATGTAATTATCTTCTGTACTTAGCCCAAGGCTTTCCATATATCTCTACGCTGCTGTCTTGCATACAAAATAGGGTTTTCAATAGCTGGTAACTATATAATGTACAACATTGTTTTAATTTCCCCTTCTCTGCTAACCCCTTGCCTAAGCACAGAGACACTGTAAAGCCGCCCAGATAGAGCAGCGAGGTGCAGGGAGACAGAAAGGACTCAACAGCATTTGGAAAGATAGTTACACAAACACGTCATACCTTTGCATCACATTCAATATATTCCAATTTACCCCC
>JAUMJK010000309.1:747500-890000 GCA_033558105.1 Coccyzus lansbergi
TCATAACTGTCTAATACATCCTGGGCTGGCTGCGGAAAAACAAGATCATTTTGGATTTATATCTCTAAGTATGGGATTTCCTGGACAGCTAATATCCACAAACAATCAAACACAGAGGACCATGAGAAAGAAGCAGCATTATTTCAAGTCTGAGCTGAGAGCCGTGATTTTTAAAGGGCTGAAACAGGAACTGGAGCTGAAATCTGAAGCAAGTAAATTCCTTTACTAGGCACTGATGGACACTGTTGTGTTTCTCTTGGCCTTGGTGGAGGTTTTTAGGTCACTGGGTTTGGGATATTACAGCAGATGAAAATCTTAGAACCACAGAAACTTTAAAAATGACAAATAACTTGAAACTCATCCCCATCCTCAAAAAAGAAGAAAAGAAGAGAAGAGAAAAAAAACTAATGATATTTCTCTAAAAAGAATCGAACCTTTTTATGAGACCTGTTGCCAATATTAGTGCCACCGAATGATCTCATCTTTCATTCTGGCTAAATTCCAACACACAATTTCATTAACCCAGGTACTGCAGGTGATAAAACTCATTTTTCCCTAAAGAGACAGCTAAAAAGTACCAGTTATACATTTATGAAGTACCAGCAATCAAAATTATGGATTTTCTAAAAGGTTTTTAACTACTTTTATTGAAAGGAAAATCGCTGTCTCAGACTTTTGTGACACTACTGCTAATAATAAATTTTACCATTTAGACACCGCAGTAATACGGTAGACAGTGTCAATAAAAGTATGAAACAAAGATGATCCTTGTCTCTTAAGTAATGCTTTCTGATTACACACCGGAAATTATAATGTGAAACATAAACTAAGAGCACCTTAAGATATAAAATGCAATAATGCAAGACAACGTGTCTCGCTGTGTGCAGCGGGGAGGCGTGCGAGGGGTTCGCTGGGAGCAGTCGTGCGGTCACCCCGAGAGTGAAGGCAGAGCCAGGAACGTGGCTCAGCACGCGCGGTCCAGGGATGCTGCGAGGGGGATGCAGGGATACTGCAAGCGGGATGCAGGGATGCTGTGAGAGTGGTCCAGGGATGCTGTGAGGGGGATGCAGGGATGATGTGAGCGTGGTCCAGAGATGCTGTGAGCGCGGTCTAGGGATGCTGTGAGAGGGATGCAGGGATGCTGTGAGCGCAGTCTAGGGATGCTGTGAGCGCGGTCCAGGGATGCTGTGAGGGGGATGCAGGGATGCTGTGAGTGCGGTCCAGGGATGCTGCGAGAGCGGTCCCGGTCCCGACCTCCCCCTGAATCGTCCCGGGGGCAGCAGGGGGCGCTGTGGGGGCCTCGGCTCCCGGCGGGACCGGCTGTGATAACGGGAGCGGCCGCTCCAAGGGCTGCGAGGGGACAAGGCTTGGTGGCACGGCCAGCAGGGATCCCCGGGAGAGGGACGGGTGCCTAGGGCAGTTCCACTGGGAAGGCAGAGATCCACTGGGAATGTGGACATCCACCAGGAATGTGGACATCCACTGGGAACACAAAGATCCACCGGGAGCGTGAACATCCACTGGGACTCTGGATATCCACTAGGAAAGTGGAGACCAAGTGGGAACATGGAAATCCACTGCGAATGTGGAGAGGATCCACCGAGCATGTGGATCTCTGCCACCGCTACCTGTGCGACCAAAGAGCTGCTGCGGTGCCGGCTGCGGATGGTTTCCGTGCAGAGCCCTGGCATGCAAATGATAGCAATTAATGCCTTCCAGACAATTTATGATTTCCGGGCGACTTCGACGTGTATTAGCGTATACCTGGTTTCTTTAATATACACTTTGTTTTTCCAAAACCACAAACATAGTTTCTGGAATTTCATGTGGAAGTGCTTAAGGGGTTGAAAGTTAACACCTTTGTGAGCCGAGCAGCCTCACAGTTGCTGCTGAACAAAAGCCTCTTTGTAGCAGCCTTCTCGAAATGTTTTCTTAACATGTTCCAAGTAGTTTTAGGCAGGCAACTAAAGTAAACAAGATGTTACCATGATAAAAACACTTGTGAAAACATTACAGAGTGCACTTAGTCGTTTCTTTCACATAAACTCCCCTTCATTTCATCAAAGTTAAACTCGCAGGCGGTAGCGATGCAATACGGTGCTGCAAAGTCTCTCCAAAGGTCTGCATCCCTCTTTTAAACAATATATTTGATTTAAAAGTGGCGCAGATGTGATTAAGCACATCTAAACCACAATCAAATTAAAAAAGTAAAAAAAAAAAAAAAAGGGAGGTGGAATAATAAACCCCTATGCAGTCTTCATTTTCTGCCCTGGATGCCTGGATACCTTGCGGAATAAACCACCCTCCCTCCAGCAGGGATTTCCTGACTGACTCGCCGTCCAAGGGGTATATATTTCTATCTGCAACAGTCTTTAAACACATGCAAATGAAATCAAGGATGTAGTCAATTTTGAAGGAAAGTCGCTCAGTGCTACTAATTGCTCCTTTGGCTGCTGCCTGCTAGACGGGCCCTGGCTAACACACGAGACACGCGTAGCCCCTCTAGCCCTCACCTTCCTCCCCACAGTTTGGCAGAGGGCCGTGAGGTCAGCGCGGTGAGACTGGACTTGGGTTTGTTTTCAGGCACGGGGAGGATTCTGGAGCACGCAGAGCACTCTGGTTTCATTAGGCTTAGCAGCAGCCCCTGCTGCTATCAGTTAGCTCTGACCGATACTGCAGCACATGGTAACCAATGGGTGATGGATTTTAAAAAAAAAACAACGCTAAAACCTGCAACTTATTTGAAAAAGAACTAGGGAAATAAATGTGTATAATAGCCCGCGTATCTGCCAGTTCTGATAAGCATCCTCCTGTTGGCTGTGAGTGAAAGACAACTAGGATCGTTATTTGTACAGTATTTATCTTTGAAATCAAGGGCCCTGTGGTGTATCTCACCTTGGGAACAAACACTACAGAACGATCACAGAAGAGTGTCAAATCTCTGGTTTTGATTTACCAACAGTTATGATATTTCTTCCTCAGGAGGAAAAGAAATGAACCACGTTTTAGACCTGTGAGTCCTTTTTTCTCCCTTAACTGTAGAATCATTTTATTGTCATATGGGGCTCTCGTTCCACATGCAACTCCTCTTTCCTTTTTCTAACAGGCCTTTTTACTGAGGTAAGTGAAATTAAGCAACGCTCAATTGCTACATGGTCTGCATTTCACTTGGTTAGCAAGAGTTTTTCTCTTGAGGGGACTGTCAAAAGAGCTTGACAGAAGTACCAGAAAGAAACTCCAAGCATCCACCTGTTATCTTCCCACCGCGTAACGCGTTCTGATAAATGGTAATATTATTTAAGGATGGATGCTCCACAGGAGACTTCAAAAGCTGTGGTCCCATTTTATGAAGCAATGCTCACTTCCTAACAATGTAAATATGCTGCTCGGGGATGTTCATTTCTGCACTTGTTCTGGGTTAAATGTAACTCCAAACGATAAGATTTTGTCAGGACACTGCAGAATTTGAATAATGAGAAAATTTACATGAGCCAATGGGTTTAAGAAAGTCACATGAAGTATTTCTGTTGAAAGGTTTCAATGGGGGAAAGAAAAAAAAAGATTGACAATAAGTGAGTGATAAAAGAATGGGAATTGCTAGAGCTGGGAGTAGATACCTCAGGTCCAGCCTGGGCTGGTAATGGTTTTCAGGTTATTCATACCTATTGATTGCCCCAAGTATCTCCTCCAGGTGAACTGGTGGACTTGTTCTACTTAGTCAAACATCTCCAATATACCACATAAAAATCAATCTCTACCCATGCTGTGTGACTCAGGGGCACTATTTTCTAGCATGGACACATCAAGCAGTTCACTGCTCCTGAAACCAACAGATCTACTCTGCAACAGGGGACTAGCTTGGGAACAAAAGGTGGCATAAGGCTACACAGCACCTCTCCCTTGCATTAACTGTGATAAGAATAGTTTAAAAAGTCTAAATGCTATAGTATGGCACATGAATATGAATGAGCTGGCAAGTATGGCAAGATTAGCATTTACTTCACTCAAGTGAACAACAGGATGAAATTAAAAGAAGTAAGGCTACTCTTTACAGAAACTTATGACTAGCACCTTCTTATTTTGTAATCCTCTTGTAATGAGAACCTGCCCATCACTGTACCATTCCTTACTTATATGCTTATACTAGGTCCAGTATTGCTCCTACTGAATTCAAGAGGGTTTTGACAGTGGAAGCAGAACCAGCCCATTCTGTTCCAAGAGCAAAAACCTATCTGTGTCATCTAACATTATCCAACAAACATCCTCTGCTTGCTGTCACCTTTCCATCCCTCACATAAAAATCCATGTAACTACCCTGGAAAGAACAGAGACAGCTTAACATCTGGGGATTCATCCTACTTAGCCATCCTGAAGAATCCCATGTATCCATGCAGCCCAACTTCACTAGGTCACCACTGTAAATGGGAGCAGAATTTGTCCCTTTGTGCATAAGCATAAAATCATCCAAATCATAAATATTGCTCAGGCAGTTTGGTTTTTTGTGATCCTGCAAATGAATAGCCATGGTATTTGAGGAAAGATCGGTGCCCAAACCTTCAAGAACCTGGATGCACCCAAAGCACATGTGTCCTTAGTGGCCTACCCAGAGAGAAAACTCTTTTGTGATGGGAACACTTTTTGCTGCCGCTTGGAAGGGTGAGGCTGATGGTTTAGCTGTGGAGCAGCCATGTGTAAGTTATTAGAGCCCTGTCGGTCCTTCCCTGCATTGGGATGCACGCATTACCCCATACTAGTCCATAATGCACTGTTTATGCAACACGTAAAACTGTGTTCTTTGGCAGCAAGGAAAGGTCTGCAGCAAACTGCAGGGGCCCAATTAATATAATTATAGTTTATTTTTAGTAGTGTAGACTTTGTTCATTAGTTAACTTATTTGACATAAATTAAATTTCACGTGATGTCTTGCAATTTGCTGTTCAATTATGGAGTTAATTTAAGACCAGAATTCTAAATTAAAGTAAAATCAAGGTTGTGTTGTTTACACTATCAATACTGCAACTTAAAAACTACATAAACAAATAATAAAAAAAATGGTTGCAGAACTGCAAATACACTGTTTCACAGTAATACAGTGAACAAGACTATACTTTCCCCATGGGGCTAATTTACTATCCCCTGTGAAAATGTTCTTGAGCCTGATCCAAAAGCCACTGAAGTGAAAGGGAGCTCTCTGTTGACTTCAATGGGCTTTGCATCAGGCACACAGTGAGTAAAGGCACACAAAACTTCAGGGCATGCTTTCTGTACAACACAAGAGCCAAAAAAACCATCCTTACTTTAGAAATGACTGGAAGTCTTCACAGACAGCTTCACAGCCTGGCCACTTGCATACACCATGTCCATAGAGTGGATGGCTGTGTGAGTGCTCCTCGTGGGATAAACTGGAGGAGAGAAAGAGAAAAGAGAAAGAGTGGCATTAACCAAACTCACCATGCCAATTAATCTTCACGAAGGCTCTTAAGAGCAGCAAATAACAGATCCTGAAACATGTCTAACATTTCATGGTACCCACCTGACTCTGCCCGTGGTTTTTCAAAACAGAATTAAATACCGTTTCCAGTGCAAAAGATGTCATTCTTACTTAGCTATCCTCCTACATTTCATTCATTAATTAAAAGCTTTGTAAAGAATTTAAATTAACATGGACGGGGGAGAAATCATTTGACAGACTTGCTTAATATCCTGCTTGGTATTTTGCTAAGAAATTTATGAACATTGCACATTTACAACTCAACTTCATCACAAAGAAAAGTCACCTCCATACAGCAATGTATGATTACAACGCGAGCAGACCTGAGGCCCTCTTCATCAGCACAGAAAGACGAAAAGCATCAAGTCTGCAGCCTTGGCTTTCCCACCAAGTTATTTATTTACTGGTTTGGGTATTTTTTTCCTCTTACAGGTTGCTTCTGTGCACAAGTAGAGACTCTTTATGTTCCAGTAAAGAAGACTCAAGATGTATTTTCAAATGCAAAATTCATCATAAAACCCAGAAACATGTAATCAAAGGATCCTCAGTACGAGGGGTTAGTGGGGGCTATTAACCTTGCTAAGATTTGGCAGGAAAGTCAAGAAGCTTTGTAACTACTGAACCTAGGGTTAAAGAAAAAAATCCTATGAGCATGAAGGGGTTAATCCTTCAGCGGGATTCCAATCAATACGTAATGATTTGGCTGCACTGATCCAAGTCATGAGATGCTTTGATCCGGGCCATGTGGTGCTCAGGGAAATGTATCTGTTGCACTAACTGATGAACCATATTCTAAAATATCTTCCTTATTCAACTTCTGCATAGAAACTTCTTAAGTAAAGGAATTATTATTGCAACAAATTCCATAACCTTAGAGGACTTAAAAAATAAAATGTCAAAATAATATTGAAATCTCTATTTTATGCTCACATATATATATATTTTTCATAGCAAATATTTTTTGCTACAGAACTGCCTGTGCTATATTACGAACTTCAAACATACACAAAGGATATGAACGCATACCAGCATCTAGGTGTGGCTTTTATGACTTATTTTATCCTGGATTACAGGTAATGTTATGGATTAAACACCTACTTTTTGCCATTTCACTTTTATACACATGTGCAAATGCTGTTTATGCTCATTTTGTAATATTACCTGCCCTCATACTGTAACCAAATTGTGTTCCTGTATTATTTCTAATGCAGCAGACAGTAAGATCACTGTATAAAACAGTCTTGAGATGATTTCCAAAATGCAAAGAGGTTTCTAGAGAAATTCTTGGTCAGATTCTGCCACTTTTGACTTTACGCCCAAAGAGGAATTGAAGATAATTCAAGGGGTTTGGGTTTTTGTTGGGTTTTTTTAATCAAAAAAAGGTATACGTCTGACTAGAAAGGGTATTACACGTTGTACATGACCCTAAATTATTGTTTCATTAAAATCTGGGGGGTTTTGGTTGTTTACAAATAGGTCTTGAAGCATAAATATATATATATGTGCAAGTTAATTTCCTAAAAAAAACCTACTATAGGTGAAGAGACTTACAAAGGCCTTTTCTGTAAGGGAGTATTGCACTGGTTTAAGTTTATCTTTTTTTAAAAAAAAATGTGCAAGTAGGGAGACGTTCTATAACTTTAGCGTTTAAAAAAACAAAGGAATCAATGCATTACTTGCAAGGAAATTAGAAAAATCCTACACCACATATTTCCTTAGTTGAGAAAGAGAGAGGATGGCTGAAGGAACACCATCCACCCAAGCCAGACAGGCATATGGTCAAATGCCCTCCATACACATCGGAAAAGCATAACTTGGAAAAATAACAGGTTTCATCATCTGTTTCCATGCCTGAATACAGCACAGGGTGATAAAGTAGGCTTTCATGTTGACAGTCCGTTAAAGGCCATGAAGACTACACATAAGAGCTGCAATTTCAGTATGTTTGGCAGAACCCAAAAAGATATTTCATTGCCTTAATTTACACAGCGCGTGTTACCCATACACCCAGATGACTGCAGGAACGCCATGTGACGCCAAGCAAGGAGCCAGTCCCCTGTGGGTTTTAAGCACTGTAAATCTCATAGTAATATCAACAGGACTCACACGGCTTAAACCCCCAGCAGGATTTTTTAAAGTTTCTCTGTGAGAGCCTAAAGGCCATGGCCAAGTCAACGGAAAGAGCCCTACCGAGATTTGTATTTATTTTTTAAATCCAAGTGCAAATCTCTTTCTTTCCAGGGAACTTGCACAAGACAAGACAAACTATGTAGGGCATGATATCCTGGGTGTTGCGTCCAAAGAAAATGATGGAACAACCAAGAGAGTATCTAATTGTAAATGATGCTCAGGATGTCAACATCTAGTGCTGTCAATAACCAGAGAAACTGGCGTTGACTACGAACGAGAACTTAAAAGGTCATTTTGCTAACACGATGCTAAGCGTAACATACTTAACACCTACGTACAGCTTCCACTGCCATTCGACAAAGCAGAGCAACTACTTCAGCTCACCAAAAATAGACACTTCAAAAAGAAAAAAACTCTCAGTACTGAAAGACAAATGCAGGCACCCTCTGTAGGCAGCGTGCCTTTCCGAAGGCAGCTACTCCATCCTGCTCGGCGGGTTTCAACGGTGCTTTTCAGTGACCTTTATGTGTCACTATCAGATTACTGCTATTTCATCCATCCCACTTTTGAAGATATTATAGACTGCCACTTGTTCCCTGATAGAGCCTTAAGAAGCACCTCAAAACAAAACAAAGAGCAGGTTTATAAGCGGATGTAACACACAAAGGATACAGCCAGTGGAAATGAATGGAAAACTATTCAACTGGTCTAAGTACTCACTTTCTTTGAGCAAATAGAGGTGGAAAATTAAGATTTCAATCCAATACATTAACAAACAACTTTGTGGGTACAACACAAACCTATAATCTTAAATTGTTCAATGATATTTGTGCACACAAGCACAGTTTCCGTAATCTGGATGCATCCTTGGTCTCGCTGCCAGAGACAGAAGTATCTGAGCACTGGCAATCGGAATCAAGTTTTAGTTCTGTTTGATTTCTAATGACACATTGTTGTAGGTGTTTGTTTCTGTCACCCTCTCCTTCCCAGGAATGCATCTTCATGATCGGGTACTGCTGATGCAACACTAGTCAGTGAAAGTGATTTTATAACAAGACATAATTTTAAAAAAAGTTAAGGAATAAATGACGCAAAAACCAAGATCATGTAGGCTTTTTTTCTCCTTTAAAGTATTCTGTATGCAAATACCTTAACACAATAGAATTATTTCCAAATAATGCAGTAGCACAACATTATTACATTGAAGGACAGCAAATAACCCTCTGGCACATAAAACATCTTGCGTAAGTCAGCTTATTCCTGACATACAACAGAGTAACGAAATCCATGTGGGAAGCTCAAAACTGCGTAAATGTCCACTTATTCTCTGCTGCCTCCAGCCCAGTTTCCAGTAAGGAGTGGAGCTTGGAAGAGCCAGGAACTTCCACTGTAGTGTTTGCTGGATAGAGGAGAGTTTTTACGCCTGCCTCCTTCAACCTATGACGCTTGGCAACCCCAAGGATCTCCAGAGGGTGTGGAAGAAAATTCACCATCTCCTCTGGCAGGGAAGGCTCTCCAAGCTGGCGCATGTACAGACCCCTTCACCTGGACCACTTCAGCTACTTAACTTCTGCGTTGTATCTGTTGTGCTACAGCATGACTGAAGAGTCACATTCTGGGACACAAAACCATGGGGGACAGAGAAACCACAGACAGCTAAGCCCGCATGGAGAGTAAAATTGACAGTATACCTGGAAGACAGACAGGATCACACTGGGTATAACAAAAAGCAGTGACCAAAGCACTAGTAGGAAAGCTATCAGTGCTGTACGGTTTAATTCAATCCATGCTTACTAACCCTGTGAAACCGGGTACTGCGCTTGTACACACTGGCAGAAGAACCATGGCTGGTTATAAAACCAGCTAAGCAGAAGCCTCAGTAATAACACTTCTGCCACACAGTGGACCATATTTTAAATATTCGTGATGTTGACATAACTTCATATTCTGTACTCTTCCACATCTGCTTGGGCCAACGATCTTGTCCAAAGCACAAGGGAAGTCAGTGATGTAGAGAAGCATCCTTGATTTGCTATTATAGTTATGAAGCACACGCTCACATCCTAACGGTGTGGAGAAAATACATGCTTGAGCCAGCTGCACTCTGGAAAATCAATATCACGTCTCCTGCTTTCCTCTTGCAAAGGATTCGAGCGCAGCACCCACAGAAACAGCAGAACTGCCTTTTTTTAAAAAAAAATGTATTGCATTCCTCAAGGGCAACAGGAAGCGACTTCATCTTTGCCAACTGCCATAGAACCAGTGTCAGCGCATGGTCCAGGGACAAGCTCAGGGCTTGGTTGCACATCACATTCCCCCTCAGTCTGATGTGGAAATCACAGCTGTTGAGGCAAATGATATGATTTTGGTCTGGACAGGAGGAGGTCACATGCAACTGGGAACCAGACTGGGTCTCCCATATTCGTGACTGCCTGGTGAGCTCTATAGCTCATCAAAAGGCATCAACAGAATGAAGCTGGTGAAAATGTCACCATTCTGAGTCAGAAACACTGGCTGTATTTGACTTAAAATCACAACGGAAGCAGCAGTGATTAAATCCTTGTACCAACTGTATTTGAATGCAAGTTCCTGCCTTCATGACAAAATCAACTGAATAAAGATGTGTTTTGCGGTGAAGTTGCACTGGTGCAAATGCCACTGAATGCAGAAGCCTAGCACCCCTTTCTTCTCTAATCTGCAACTTTTAAAAAAATCCAGTAATTTAAAAAAAAAAATAAAAAAGTAAAGTATTAAGTTATCTACTGACATGAACTACTTCTGGATATTCATGCTTCCGTCCAAGCTTCAGAAGCTGCCCAGAAAACAGGTATTTTAGTTGAACAGTTGAACAGTTGGAGCAGGGTAGGTGCCTCTCCACTGCTGTATAAAGCTTAGTACAGGGTCATGGGCCTTTGGAAGAGGTGGTATTTGATGCGTGCGGCCAATGGCAGCTCTTCCTACAGCTGGCTTGCATATTTTTGGATGCTTTTTAAAGCTGTGCTTGTCCCCTTGTTGATTACTTCAGCCCACGTCCAGACCTAGGACTAGAAATTGTTCATGTTTTGCATCAAGCCCTATTGGAAGTAACAGGAACGGTATATTACATTTTAAATGACTACACCAATTTAGGACAAATCAGGTTAAAACTGCAGCCTACAGGCTGCAATCTTGTCTTGTAATCGCTGTGCACTAACTGGTATGCCCATGTATTAAAAAGTACAGAGCAGTAGCATCACTGTTGTAACCCAAGGCCAGTAAGGCACCCCGAAGCATTGCCCCCAGTCCTTACGCCTCTTTCTAAATACCTCATGCAAGGAAAGCGCTGGAGCTTCTGCAGCAAGAAAAACAAAATCTGGCTAACGTTTCCTTCAACTCTACCCCCACCCCTACTGTAAAGAGTATAAGCATACTGGATAATTATATACGTTATCTTCTGGGTTTGATCTATGAAGCAATGGTTTGGATTGTTAACGAGTGTTCTGACCCTCCAGCACTCTAAAAGCACTACGTACTTCTCCCACTGACACCCCCTCTTCCAGCCCCACAGCAGAACTGCTACAGACTGGACGACCACTGCCCTACATCCTTTCCTTGGAGCAATTGGACATAACCCTGCACCACTTAAAAGAAATGCCCATTGCAAAAAAAACCCCAGTATTGAATCCATCACTTATCTCAGGTGGAAGTTCCATCCCTGCACCTGAATTAATGAGTTTCTCTACTGTTCAAAACTCATATTTTTTATTTCAACTGTGTGCTGAGGTACTGTAGTGAAAAGTACATCAAATATACCCAGACACACATGATTTGAAATGCCGGATTTTAAATTCCAGCACTGCTAACTAATGAGAACAATTTTTTTCCCCTCTTCTTCTTTGTAGCATCACTTCATGTACTTACACACCATAATCACATCCTCCTAGAGCCTCTATTTTTTTCCAGGGTGTAGATCTTTAATTCCCTTTAATCTGTCTTCATAGCCTATTCCCTCCAACTCCTTTATCATCCTAGCTGCTCTCGTCTGTATTTGCTCCTGTTCCTCTTTATCCTTTCTGCAAGACAGTGGCCAATTGTACATCACACTCTCAATGTGGTTTAACTGGTTCTGCCTAAAGCAGAACAGGAAAAAAGGACTCAGATGCAACACGCGTGTTTGTGCCTCCCATGACTGCATTTACCTTTTAAACTGAGACAGAGCACACAGCGTCCCACCTTAATTTCTCAACCCCAATTATGCCTCAGCCATTTCCCACACAACTGATGCTGAGCAGCTGACGTGTGGTGTCAAACCATCAGTTTGGAATTTTTATTTCCTAGCTGGTCTACTTTCTACTTATCCCTGCTAAATCTCATTTTATTCCTCTCTGAACAGCTTCTTAATTTATTCAGATGAAAACGGATTGATTCAGTATCTTAGTTTAATTAGGAAAAAAATGTGATGCTACCACCTCCTTGGGGTTTGGGATTGGGTTTTGTGGTTTTGGGGTTTTCAGGGGGTTTTGTCTGCCTTTTTTTTTAAAAAAAAACTTTTCAGCACAGCAGTCTCACCCCTCTTACACAACCAAGCCGTACGGCAGAGGGAGGTGGCAATGGCACAGCTTTGGCCCCCATTCAGCAACACTTTTAAGAACACATGCAAGTTTAAAACCACAGGATTAGACCTTGGACTTCACCAAGACTGAGGCATAAAATTACGAACGTATATACATGCTTTGTAAAAAGATCCTGTTTGCCAAGCTTATTTTACTGTAATTTACATTCTGCTGTTACATTTAAATTTATAGCAAAAGAAAACATTGAGAAATAAGATCCATTCTTGTTTAACAAAATTATACTCTGTTACGCTGAGAGCTGAGGCAAGCCTTTCAACCCTATGTAAACCAGTGATACACCAACAAATATGATGAACACTATTTTTCAGCCCTGTACCACAGACAGAACAAAACCCAGGCAGAAAGTGACTGGCACATCCTACACATCCTGGCAGAGTGAGGGGCAAGTCTGTGCCCACCACACACCCTGCGGCAGCCTGAGAAGTGCCCTTCGGGAAAGTATTCAGGAAAAAATAATTAAGATAAATAATGACTCCAAAGGAGAAGTACAGTTAAAGCACTGAATTCTCTCATGGTTTAGTGTTTGATAGGAATGGGTGGACTCGATGATCCAATGGGTCTCTTCCAACCTGGTTGTTCTATGATTCTATGATTCTATGAGTCTCTGCCACATACTGTTGTTCTGAAGAATGCTACTTAACAAAGCACCAAAATTGAGAGGACACAAGCCTGCTTCCCCAGGGAAGTGTGCCGAATCATACAGGTAGTGTAAATATCATATGCTGCCGCAGGTGCTAGGCATCTATTTGTTTGTGTTTACAAAAAGGCATAACAAATAGTCACACTAAAACAAAACAACATTTGGCATTGGAATGATAGACAGAGCAACCATAAATCACATTCACTTGTTTATAACTCCAACCGCTGCGCGACGCTTCAGCCTCCCTTTTTCAGAGAGTCTCTTTGCTATGATTTGTCCCTCTCAGGGGCTGCCAGCAGCTCCTGCCCAGACTGCATCGCAATGCATGGCACTGTGGGGCTCAGCCTAGTACAGCACACCCCAAGAAAGCCATGCAAACTAGCAAAGAAATAAAGCAGTAGCAAGAAACAGGCATGTGTGACATGCATGGCCAGCTAACATCGTTTACAGCTTTGCAACTTCTCAGTTAATTCACAGTATAAACAAGGAGGAAAATGTTTCTTCCGAGCAAGACATCCTGTAAACTGTTTGCTGGAGCGGCGCTGCGTGCAGGGCTGGTGCACCTGCTGATGAACCGTGCGCTCCAAGAATAAACAACAACCACAGCCAGTGAGACTGTTCTGGAATTTGCTCAGAGCTGATTTTCCTTCCCCCATGTTATAAACTGGATTCTACAATAAAACAAACAGTCAAACATAGGTTGCCGAGAGTTAAAAGTCTACTTTTTACACTACATTGACCAAGGCACCCACAGGCACAGCTACAATGTCTTTCTATGAATGGGACAGATTGCCATATGGATGCAGACACGGAACAAGCTGTACAACTCCTGGCGACAAGTGCCTGGGGGACTGTCCTATATTAGCACCACCTGCGCTGTGGAAATTGGGCTTTGCGTATGAAATGGTATTTAAGGGGCCATCATGATGTTATTTTTCAGTATAAACAAAAAGGAAAATTATAGTTAAAAAGAATTCGCTGGCTGGTGGATCTGTTGCTCGGTTCCCGAGATCGTTTCCCAGAGGAATAGTTATCTTCTTTATTCACGCAGCCCAAAATGACAAGCTGCAACACATATTAGCAGTTTCCCTGCCTGGGCTTATAGAATCGTTTTAATGAGAAGAATACACTTCATAATATACACGTCTCTCCTGGTCACACAGAAGAAATTACAGCCCTCTCACCTTGGAAATACCAGCTCTGTGGAAAACACCCCATGGCATTACACAAATATTGTTCCAGCAGCAAGCAGCACAACAGAAATTTTCTTTGGGCTCCTTCCCCCAGCCTTCAATGTGCAGCAGGTAGAACCACAAATCCCGATTACCAAATTCCAATGTGCATCTCACTGCTTCAAAAATATAGCCCTGTCTGACTGACAAAAATAGAGCTCCAGATTAGCACAAGACGTCGAGGGAGGGGGGAGAAGGGGAAAGTCGTTTGAGCAGTACCTCGCTGCTCTATGAGAAGAGACCTCCCCCTCTCCGAACTGCAAGAAAAAAAGGACGCCAAGAAAAAGAAAAGTAAAATAAATTGAATTAAAGAAAAACAGTTGTAAAGCGAACATTACAACCTGGGAAAAATGATGTCATTTTATTGAGAAACTCATTTTTTTCCATTAAACCATAGTGAAACGGATAAAGTTTATGTAGCTTAATGGGGGAGGTTTACTTTAAATGCTACTCAATACTTTAGCAGTACGATATAACCTGATATAAGAGTTGTCATATTAACTGCTCATTTTTATTGAACAACAGAAAAAACAGTCACACAAAAATCACCAAGCTTCTCTACTTTTATGGCATTTCCAAGGGTGCTTCTTTTCTACGCTCAGGCTGTGATATGTAAAAAAAAAAACAACACAGTTCTCCATTAGCTCCCTGCTCAGCTCTTTAGGACAGTCAGATCTCCTGAGCGAACGTTGAGGAAGGACAACTTGCACATAGGAGGAAATAAAAAGAAACAGGAATCCACAGTGCAGTAAAACAAAAACAGGTCCCTTTTTAAGACTAGTACATAAACACCTCTAATAAAAGAAGAGGACAAATTTTCATTGGACTTGAAGTATTTAGACAAGAATGTTTTAGTAAAAGTTTAACTGCAAAGTGCATGCAATTAACCAAGAGCCATCAGCTATTTCTCCGGTATGTAAAAATAGCATTAAGCTGTATTAAATGCACGTGTAAGTATCTCAGTTGCAAGAAAAGGGAGGAGATATGCAAAGCACTCAGATATCAAACAATGATCTGTTGGCCAGATGGAGGAATAAAACAATACATATGCTAAAATTTGGAAAAGTTCTGTTAGGCGTCTGCCAAGGCTCACCCAATCTATTTTAAGTGCTTTCTGATACATTAGCTTAGTGTTTGGAGTTGTACAACTGATGGTTATTACACAGCACCAGAAAGCAGTGAAGCACTGGCATTGCAGGAGCTCCCTGACGCCAAGGTAGCATCCCCAGGACAGTGAGGTGTCAAACACAACACCCTTATCCAGCAAAGGGCCACCGACTGGTTAACTCCGCATTTTTCGTAAGGGAAAACAAATAGAATAAGCTGGAAACAATTTTCCGGGGTTTAGTGAAATAATTCTCCGAGAAGCATAATTTGATTAAAGAGCTCCCAGAGAGACTGATGAGCCAGCTGTATTGTACAACAGATTGAGCAAAGGGTTTCTCAAATAACGAGTGCCACGGTAGATGCGGACAATGCAAAGGACACAACACACCCCAATTTGAAAAGTAATAACAATAAAAAGTGCCCAATAAGGCTTAAAACTGAAGATTAGCATTTCCAGCTCTGAGTCACGGTGGGTATTTTTTTAAAGCTGATTACAGAGAGAAGTGACTCAGACTGAGAGAGTGTATATTAACTGGGGGAATTTCTTTGGCAGGGTGCGAGCACCAAGGGATCAGATGGTGGGATGCTTTGGGTTATACCTGTGCATACTAAAGAGTGATGGCCATGCCAGCACCCTGCTCTGGCTGCTGCATGGTTACCACCACTGAACAGACCAGCCAACCCCACAGCCATCACGCCCATACCAGGGTGAATGAGAACAGATACAGAGCCTGTGTAGAGAGCAGACAGTTTTCAGATACACAGATGGGTGTCCAGGCTCAGCTTGAGTCTCCAGCTCCAAACCGCTCCACAGGAAAGAAGCTGTACAGATGCACCTGAGCTGCTCATACCTTGGGTGACAACATGAGTCACAATGGGGTTCATGGAGATGGGGCAGCTGAACATGTTTCTGGGAAGAAAGGCCCCAGGATCACCAATTTCTTAAGGGGGTATGGATGTGAAGAAACTTAATCTAACAGAACTCTGGTGATGGCCAAGTATTAATAAGCTAAAATCAGCTGCACAGAGCAACTACAAAGAGACGACAAGGATGAGCAGATTTGATGCTGGCACCAGTGCAGAATGAACGCCAGGGACTTCATGGAGAGGCAGGCCAAGATAGGATCAGGCCCTGGGAGCATATGGACTGCAGGCTGAACTGCTCCATCCCAAGCATTAATAAAGGACCAAAATCTGTAATTCTTAATTGTGCTGAATCTTAATGCCCTCATCTAAGGGTCTTGGGATTTGTTAGAGGATCAGCTGGCACAGAAGGTAACGACAGTAAAACAGTGCGTTTTGCTAACCAGGCCGTTCCTTCTCACTTCCCCTTAGAGCCTTCTCCAGACTCCTTCCTCCTGCAATGCTGGCAAGAAAAAGTAATTTGAAGATCTCCTTGTTTATCCCAACAATTTTTCCTTTGAGATGGCTGCTTGCTTATGTGGGAAGGACAAGACTCAAGCATGGTTGGAAAGAGCATAAAGACAAGACAGGAGAAAAATGAGATTGCTGGCAGATGGAGAAAGGTCTCTCAGACATGCAGGCTCTACCTCCAACTCTTCACCCAGCCCTTGCAAACAGATGCATTTTCTAAATTAACAGGTCTGGCCCTTCATTAACTCCCTTGTTTTTGTACAGCCCCCACCATCCTGTCATTACTGCAGTCAGTATGGAATGGTGCCAGGGCACGAGAGCAGCACGCAGGCACCCGCACCACTCCATAACACCCCAGACCTCCCCAGCTCAAGCTGAAGCAACCTCTAGTCACCAGAAAGCACTGAGGAATTCCACAATGTTCTGCTTTTCCAAACCTACCCACACTGGGAATACTCCCAAAGCTTTGGGATGCCCACTGCTCATCAGGTTATGAAGTCACCTACAGTCACTGGCCATCCGCCCACTTTGTCTTGCTATTTTGCTTAAGAAAACAATCAAGTTTCCCCCAAATAAAATGCAATGGAACGAGATGGAAAGTGGGTACTGTCCTTGGCACGGCAGATGTACTTAACTGGCTCCTTTTATTTATTTATTTACTTATGCAGAGAAAATGCTTGTTACTGAAGAAACCCAAATGCTGATAAGATGATGAGAGGTTTGCATGCTGGTTGATGGTCTCGCTTTCGCTTATCCTGAGTGAATACAAGTACCTGTAACTAAATATTTCCCTTAGGGTACTGATGACTGAGGTATGTTTATTGCATTGAATGAATTTATATATATAATCAGCACAATAAACATTATTAAATTGTCTGAGTAAAATCAAAGCATGAAACACACAGTCAGTGCTGAATTCTAATGATGCTGAATGCCCATGATTGCATGGGGAAAGGATCTTAACAAGTCTTGATTTGAGCTTCGGCATCCGCCTCACAAATCACACGAAATGTTCTCTCTTTAATAGTGCTGAATATTGATAAATGTCTCTGCACGGCACAACAGGGAAGTTGGTCTCTATTGGCAATCTTTACCAAAGTGTGTTTTTTCCTTCTCTACACTCAAGGGTTTACCCTGAATGATTTAATTATAATTTTCCTTGTGTAAGACAAATTAAAGAGGAGAGTAGGAGTGTCATGCCAAAGCAGATTATTTATCTCCTTAACAGATTGCTGTGCACCAAACCCCAGAGCTGCTGCTGCTGCTGCTACTTACAGAAACTGGGCAAAATGTGGGACAAAAGCATAGATGTAATATAAATTTAAAGCCCAAATGAATGGAAGCATTAACCCATTATTTATATCTGGAATTGTTTAATTCCTGTGAAAGCCATAAACACACTGAACCAAGATGCTCTCTGATCCCTGCCCAGGAGTCGTGGATGCCTCCTGCTTTGAATGTACTTTAGCTGTTCAAACATCCGGGATATCTCTGCCTACCTGTCTGCAATTTCCTTCTTTGCCATAAAGGAGAACTCCTCCTGTACCTCAGCTCCAAGCATGGCAGCCTCATGCAGCCCAGCAGTGGCCAGTGTCACTGTGAAACCAGAGCTGCATCCCTGCCGACTGTGCCGCGCTAAAGTTTCACTGTGCAAAAATGTGAGGTGGGCTTATGGCATGGCAACACGGAGGCATGTCAAGCAGCCAAGGGCTGTTCCTCCTGCTATTTGAAACTACTTGTTTATAACAAAAACGTGTATTTACCCAAGTTGTACAGTAGAACTGCAGCTCGCTTGTTATGCAGGTGTCCCTACTGCCACTGTAGTCTGCCCAGTGTCCGCTGTCTCGTGGATTTTGAACAGCTTCATAACCTGACCTGGGGGATCAGAAACCCTGTAAAACGGAGTCTGAACTATCCCAGTGACACGTGCCAGAGATGACAGTGACGATAGTAACTCCCACATAACCAACTTGCCTCCTGCAGCCCACTCCTTCTCCAAAGCCCAAGAGGAAGGAGGGGAAACAGCTTTACAGCACACCCTAAAAGTTAATGTTACCTGTATATGATTATTTATTGCTGCTGGGCAGTCATTATGATGTGGCTGTGCTTAACTGTTAGGACACTTACGGCTTTTACTATGTGCTTTTTATTGTTGTTTAAATCTAAATAAATAGCTCTTGGTCGTATCAGACCAAGCTAAGAGCCAGCTGCATGGAAGGCACAGGAATGAGAGGGGAGGAAGCTACAAACCAAACCCCTGCCTTGGCCAGTCCAAGCTGCAGACTTGCAACTCATGAGGTGGAAGGGTGGATATCACACCCCTGTGAACCCTTCCAGCAGCCTGAGCTGGGGACCACCTTCACGAATCCTCTTGTATTTGCAAGCTCAGTGGTTGTGCTGAACCTTCTGGGTACAAGACCGTGCACAGATTTGTCTCCAAGCCTAACAGAGTCCATGTGGACCCCTGAGTTTTTCTAGTCTTAACCTCTGCAATCAAAAAATGGCCAAAATCCTACTCATGCCTGTGCTCTCTTTTTTAAGTATGCCAAAATTTCACATTCTCTGTGCTTTCAAACGTACATCTGATGTGGAGCACAGCTCCTCTTTTTCTCACTGCTTGTTCACTATCCCAAACTCCCTGCCTGCACAAAAATACCCTTTCAGAAAGGAAACCTGTGTAACACGTCTCAACAAGAGGAGTTTCTGTGTCATATGAAATCCAGGCAGGCACCACAGTGCCTGATGAGACTGCAACAAAACCCTTAAGTGCATCAGTAGGCATTCTTCTGCGTGTAGTCTCCTGCTCTACTTATGGCTAAAGATGTAATTCAATCACTGCAGCAAATGGATGGTATAAACCTTCCACAAACCAAACAAGAGGCAAGATAAAGCAAAGCCTGTAGCTTTCTCATTTGTATTCCTAAATATACCTATTTTTGAATTTTGATATTGTAGAGAACTCAATAGATATGTAAGGAAAGTATTACGGCAAGCTTTTATCAATATAACCACTAAGGATTTAAAGTTTTCTAACTTACACAATATCAAACAATACTGTGCCATGTTTATGCCTCCCTACTTAATTTATTTGGAACTTTACATATAAAAACACATGTATTGCCTTGTTTGTAGATGCTAATTGCCTCCAGGTCACAATCACAGGACTCGGACCCATGGATTTCCATCTCCGCTCGATAGTAAATACAGAGAAAATTCTTAGTTCAAAACAGATTCCTATATTTCCATTGCATTTCAAACTTAAGAGCAATGGTACACTGTTTCCTTGGTTAGATTACCACTAGCAGACAGTGCGTGCCTCTGTTCAGTGAAAGAAGGTCCATTTCACTGCATGGGTTTAATTTTATACACTGGGTAAGAAAAACATAGATAAAAAATATTGATAAGTCATAAACCTCTCTCGTTCAGCTATATGTGCAACAAAAATGGAATTTAATTGTTTAATAAACACCGAATTGTTTTTAGTATCCCATGTAAGTGTTCATGAAAACCACGTCCTTGACACTCACATGCATTATAAATGTATATGCTGATGTTCCCTCACATGTCCTTGCAAAGGATGTAAAACGATGCCTGACACACACAGCAGTTCTTTCAGTATCTGTGCTCTCCTTTAAAATCTATCTATTCCCACCAGCACTATTTTCTTAATATTAGAAAGATGTAAGAGGTATTTATATAGCTTCTCTATCAATCTACTTTCAGACCACCAGAAATATAAACTCTATGGCTTAAAAATTCCATTACCCTCTTTCTAATGAATGAAAGGAAGACAGAAAGACAAAGCCATCAGTTTCCATAAAATCCACCCTCACTAGTGCCTACTGTAAGATTCTAGATGGGCAAAGGGACTCTCCTGAATGCAAAGAAGCAGTGCCCTCCCTGCTGTACCCACGACACATGTGTGCGCACAGAGACCCTCCTCCTCCTCCGCCAACAGCGATGCCGAGGCAGCAGGTACCGGCACCCATGGCTCTAGCTCCTGGGACCAACTATGTCAGTGAAGGCAAAAGTTATGTTGTTAGCCACGTCTCAGTGAAATCCGAGGGTGTAAAGAAACAAACCTGCAATAAAGCATCTTCTGGAATACAGCAGAGCCCGCACCAAGTAGTACATCAACAGACAACCCCTGATTTAAGCCATTTCTTTCAACAATGCACACCTAGCAAGTATAAATTAACTCACACTTTTGAAAGCCAAACAACACCAGTTAGCCAATTTTAACAGCACTTAGAAAAATCCACGTTGTTTTAGAGAAACTTGGGGAACTCAGGCCTATTCTGTCTTATGAAAGCAGGTAAAGACAGAGAAAAAAAATGCAAACATGTCCAACAAGACGTTGCAGTGAAATCTGGCAGAAAAAAAGGTTGTACAACAGCCTATATTGACCAACAGATTTTTCCTCTCACCTCCAGCCTGCAAACCCAAAGCATATTGAAAGTAACACCACTCGTGATGCAAAACTCAAAAATACCAGCTTACACACCACATGCTTCCCCCAATACACTTATCCAATGCACTTCTAATTAGCTAACTGTGCCCGCATTGATCCAATTAACAAGCCATAAAGATCTAAACAAAAGGAGCATATTCTGCCTGGTGGAGACTCTATTCAACCACGCCAAAAGCAGACAGAGCAAGACATGGAGGGACAAAACCTTGGCCAAGGAGGCTGGTCACTAATCCCAACCATTTCGGCACAATGTGCAGAGATGCTCACAAGTGGAAACCCCACTGGCACCTACCTCTCCCGTTTAGGAGTGTGGACTGATAGCTGTCCATTAGTTGAGGCGTGTGGGTTGATGATTAAGGAGGTCTTAGACGGCGCAGAGGAGGAGACACAGGTGGTGGACAGGTCCAGGCTGCTGTGGTTGTTGCTGGCTGCCTCCTCCGCAGTGTGTGAGCCTGTCACTTCCTTCCAGAGCTGCTGCAGTTCTGTTGGAATCATGCCTGAAACAAACAAATTGGATAATTAAATCAATTAACAGCTAATTCGGCCGTCTTCAAACAGTAATTAAATCAAAGAGTCGGTAAACAAAGCCTAGTGTTAGTTTTGTGTGTGTGTACATGTGGTTTTGCGCATGTGTTTTGTTTTTTTTTTAATAACTGAAGACTAATGCTGAACACTGTTCATCTCTGCTAAATCTTGTGATGTGATGCCTGCAATACCTGTGTAAGGCAGAGTCCAGGTGTGGGGCATGGGACCCACACAACAGGACACCTGCCCCAAGCTCCATGATAAATATTATCTTTTTTTCTAATTAAAACTACAGAGGGGCCATTTCTAGAGCCCCTACTCAGGTGGAAACTGCCCCAAGCTCACCGCACAGCAGACAGCAAAGGTGGCCACGGGCTACTCTGCAGGCAGCCAGAGAAATCTAAATGTTTGAAAAAATACACTATTTAAAAATTTTCTAAGAAAAGCAAATACTTTCTAACCTGTTTTTGAAAGAAAGGACGGGTTTAGGGGGAAAAAAATGCTCAGCTTTATTATGACAACACAAACCACAATGTGACTAATTTTATGCTTAAGTTTTAAATGATGACAAATAGCTTTGTTATTAAATACAGTTTTTATTAATCATTTTTAGACATAAATTATGAATTCATATTGTCTTCCTGAAATGCTTTTCAAATTTTAACAGTCAAATTGATTATACTATGATTATTTCATTAACACACCTATCTTTCTCATTAATTTTGGTTTCTCAAACTGCTCACTTAATTGATGGATGTGTCTACTGAAAAACTGTATAAGTTTCTATACAAGTAACACTGTTATTACTGTCATTTCTTAGATCAATGTTAATGAGCCATTCATAAGTAAAATGAAAACACAAAATAAGCTTCAAGAAATAATAATAATAATAACAAAAATATTAATTGTGCAAAAATGGACGCCAGGCTTAGGAGGCAGCATCCGATAAATAAGGCAAGTGAAGACTTCGCAAACTTCAGTGGGTCAAACTGAAGGCTGGAAGGGGAGCCACACGCGTCACCCTGACACAGGCTCACGCTGAGATCATGCTTTTGGATAAAGCTTATGTTCGTGACATGATCAAACAAGTCAAGTTTCTCTCACTGAAGCCTGTTTCAGTGCTCTTTCAGAGAAGGCCATGGGAAAAAATTAGCAGTAGAGACACATCGCTTAAATATTCAGGGGGAAAAAAAAATAATAAAACCCAGTGTCTGTGTGTTTTTAAAGAGGTTTCTCATCGCTGTGCTTCCAGATCATCACTTGGATGACTGTTCATTGTTTCAGCGTATAGTAGCGCTGGAGCTATCCTAAGGAAACCTGCCATTTTCTGAGTGTATAGCAGCAGCTCGCATAGGCACGTATATCACCAAACCTAAGGTACTGGAATAAAAAAAAAAAAAAAAAAAGGCAGTATGCATTATATTCATTTGAAACACATAATAAAAAATGCCAAGGTCTAAATTTAATTTATTTTTGTCATTTAGAATACAATGGATAGATAATCATCTCAACGTGATCAGCCAAACATCTTTACTTTGCTAAACTGTTAAAGATTTTAATTATGCCAGCGTTGGAGAGCACTGGTCTAATGAGGCGATAGACTCCAGAGAATCTAAGTGGTTAAGAACTGTGAAATGAGTCTGATAGGATTTTTTTATATTCACCGTGGATCGTTTGCATATCAAAGAGGAGTAAATTATTGCACGACAGACCAATAACCTTCCCCGCCTTTCCGAGAGTAGCATTAACAAAAACAGTTGGTCTCCAGTAACGGTTCACTACAAAAAAATGCTAAAATCCTTAAGTATCTGCAATTAATATATATTATAGAAGAGGCTACAATTTATACATTAAGTGATCAGATATTCGTAGGACACATCCGCTCCTCCAAAGCCACGTCATCTTCCTTTCATCAGACCCAAATGCCAATTATATTTTGATGGATTTTGTCCCAAATGAGCACTTAGTTATTAGACATATTCAATTATTATTTGTCCCCTGAAATTACACCTCTGAGCAAATTAAACAAAGAGAAAGGTCAGTATACAAGCCTCTGTCCTGTTTTCCTGTATCATGGCTATTATTTTCAAACACCTTGTGAAGTGACAGTCTGGGATGTATTTTTAGCTAACACGCTTGACAGGACTGTCTGTGCACCAACAATTACCTGTGAGCACGGCTGACCCTTACACCACTGTTTACTCAATTGAAACAATAGTGAATAGACTTGTCTGTTGATGATAACATATTGATATGAGACCGTATGAGGGGCGACACCTATTTTTATTTTCCAGAATAAGCAAACAGGGGAAGAATAACAGGCCTTTTTTTCCCTTCTCTTTATTTGCCACCACCCCCTTATCTGAATTTCTGCAGATTTTTAATTAGAGACAGAATAGCACCCACTCTCTCTCCTATTCCTGTCCCCTTTCTCTATAACCTTCCCCTCTCCTCCAGGTGATCCTCTGGATCTACTAATGCTTTATACCAGAGAAAGGCTTGCAAGTATTACACCCGTTAAAATAATAATATAATATTAATATCTTGCTGTAGATTCTCTAAAAATCAAGGGGTTGGTGTAACTTTTGATACAACTCTAATTCCTATCAACAAAAAGTATACTGTATATCTAAAGAAAAAAACCATGCAGTTGTGTGTGTGGAAAATGTTGGAGATAATGAGGATTTCAGGCTGGGTGACATGAAATTAAAGAGTTAACCGTGATGTCATAAACATCTGCACACTACCCATCACTTAAAAATGACCGCTTCTTTGATGTGACTTGATTAATAAAATAAAATACACCCCCCAACACCTCCTCCTCTAAAGTTAGTTCTTTTAGAATAATTCTGGAGAGAATTCCTAACTAACCACTCAAAATGGGTAGTTGGAAGGCACGCTCAGTGCTCATCCGGCAAAATGGTTAAATAAAATAATAGAACAAATGGTAAAAGCAAGTCAAATAGATCCGTGAACACTTGCAATAAATTATGTAATTTACCATTTAACAGCGAGAGCTAAATTTTAAGTCAGATTCCCAGAACTGCGCTGCAATTACCCAAGATCGCTACTGCCGCTGCTGCAACTTCATACCTACCAGTAACAGGATTTAGCACTGAAACTGCCAAATCTACAGGAACAATCGGGCACCCAGATGTCTCAGTACTATTATTTTCACTCACTGGTGATTTGAAGCGTGATTTGCAGTTTCATTTTGCAGGTACTAAAGATCTAGCTCTTGCAGCCCAGAACACTGCTGAAACGTGGCTTATTTTTAAACTATCGTTACATACAGATGTAAAATCTAGATTATAGATGTGTCTAAATACAAAGAAACAAAGATTACACAAATTTAACATTAAAGGATGTGCTATTTTGTGCAAGACAATAGGCAAGCACTAAAAACTAAAATGAAACTAAAATACAGTTTTAAACAATGTATTAGTTCTAAAAACATAACAAAAATTATACTTATGAAGTAGCATTCTCTCCTTAGGAACATTTATTACTATTACACATGCTAATAAAACTAAAATGCTTTTAGCTGAATTCACAGCCTCATTTTACTAGAGGGATGACTTTTTTTTTTTTTTTTATATGCACATTTACAGTATTTGTCTCAGTCTTGCAGACTGTTCTGAAAACAAAAGGGCATGATTTTTTTTTTTTTTTTTAAATAAGAAGTGTCCATTACCAATTACTTTAAACTATAGCCCTGGCTCTTCATTGCATTTTTCAGGACAACTATTCCCCTTCATTATGAAAGAAAATGTAGGCACAGGTTTAAAAAATGTATGTTGTGGGGACAGTTGACAGATTACTGCTCACGGAACTCAATTTCCCAACCCCAGGTATCACCGGCTCAAAGACAAACAGAGTTGCTCAACCTCTTTGTGTCCTTGTACCTCCATACCCAGGTGACCATGTTCAAGCAAGCAGAAAGTTGATTTAAACCTCATAATGACATCAGTTTTAAGCCATCGTCTCTCTGATAAAAAAAAATAAAATATCGTGCTGTATTGCAGCCTGCCTGATTCTCAAGTTATTCTTTCCTCTCACCACTGAGCTCCTGGCTCCAGCTGCCCCAGCGCTCCCAGCTCATTTCTCTGCAAGAAGCAGACCTTTCGGCTTACGCTGATGTTGTCCCCAGCGTGCAAGTCGGCACCCCTTAGTTTTTAAATACACTTCTTCACGAGGACTAATAGTTACACTACCCTGCTAACCATATCAATCAATGCCATGACTGCTGAATTACCTACCGGTGTCTCCGATGTGTTACCGCACAGATTACACTTCATGCATCACCACATTCATTTCTTTCACATTACACATAAGCGTGTCTTGTCACTGCCCAATTGCCCTCCCTTGGACAGCTTAACTGATGTACTATACAATGAACCTTAGCGAGCAAACTTAATAGTATAGGAGCTGTGGGAAAAATTAGAGAGGTTGAAGCTTGAGTCCAGTGGGTGTGTGGGAACAGCCAGGGACGCTTCCAACAATAAATCTCGACTGTAATTAATGCACATTACAACATTTTGCAAGTATCACTGCCATTTTGTCCACATAACCTTTTTCCTGGACTCGTTTCATGCCTTTTCCTCATCACAGCACACACTGATGGTGCTTCCCACTCCAGGCCTGATCCACCCTGCAGCTCCCAACCAGGCACTGCCTTCCTGCACATGAGCATCTGGCTTGTGCACAGGGCTAGTCTAGGGCAGGCATCCCACTATGGAAGGCTGGAAAGCTTAACTGAGCCCTGCAGACAGAGGTGTCAGGTCCCCAAGAGCTTCGCCTCTCAAGATAAAAGTTAGATATCAAACACCTTGGTGGGTCTGGCAAAAATAAGCCTAAGCATATCATCCCAGCCACACAGCAAAACAGACTCCACTCTCCAGTTTTGTCTTCCTTTATCCACGTGGGTTAATATTCACTAGTCACCTTGTTTTCCTTTTGCACCTACGCACAAAAAAGGAGGGGGAAGAACAGAAGCAATTTTTTCCCCTTCTCCCCGATAGAGTTGAATGTAAACCCATTATATGGTTTAGCAAGTAGCAGCCCTAAGGCTGTTTTGGAAGAGCCCAAATCATTCAACCTGAGCAGACTCAAGATGCTGAGGTGGATGTTTAAATTTATTATGGGGCAAGGGAGGGAAAAGGCACAATTATTCAGAAATACCACCATCATGGTTGAAAGACTTGGTCTTCCATGAGCCACGCCAACTTTGAACAATCTGCCTAAATCACAGCAACCAGAGCTCAGGTAAGTTTGTTAAAACGTCCCAAGGCTTGCAGACAAATCCAGTTCTAAAGAAAAAAAATTAAATTAATTCAAGCCAAGGAGGAAGAAAAATAATAAAAGAACCCAGGTATTGTGATTTAAGTAGTTATTGCATTCAATGCATCACCATTAAAAAAAATAGTAGGGATTTCAGCAAAGGAGTAACTTGTTGCAGAGTGCAGGACTGAATAAAGATGTAAGAGGATCTAATTGTCAGTAACACCATTAAAATTAAATGAAGTTCATCCCAATTTCCCTCAGTGTGGAGGAAGGAATGAAGGAATGAAGTTATGATGCACACAGGCAGTGACATGAAGTCTGCGTAAACACGTATGGAGAGGAGAAACTGCCACCTCTCCTTCTTGGCTCCAGCAAAGGACAATTACATTTCTACAGTTTGGCAGCATGCGGATGAGAGCTCCTCTGTGACCAGCTTCTCTCCAGCCTGGAACCAGAAAGGGCCCAAACAACGCATTGAAAAAGGAAAAGCTGCTCTCACGGGATATATTCTCAGCCACGAACCAAGCACCAAGAATCGATTAAGACACCTCCTGTGAAGGATTTCAAGCTCAGATCAGTACAAGCAGCAGCCTCAAGGCCCCCAGACCAGCTACAGCTGTGCAAACTGAATCCAAACTCCAAATCGCCTGCCTCCCGCTAGCCAGAGTGGTCCACAATTTCAGCATTGCCTTTCTCAAAAAGTATCTTTACAATGCCCACCCTGCCTGTCAGGACTTTTCTGTGCTTATTATTTTACGAGTCTATGAGATCTCTCTCTCCCTCTCTCTTACGAAGTGATGATTTTGTGCGTGTGTTTGTGCATGCTGTTGCCTTGCCAGACAGCTGGCAGCTCCCAAACCCCTCACCTACCTTGAGCAAGAGGTTGCAAAGGCAGAGTAGGCTGGCCAGGCTGGATTGTTAGCAGCCCCTGACGCTGCAGAGACAGGAGGTGCTGCTGTTGCAACTGCTGCATCTGTAAGAGCTGCTGCTGGAAGGCCAACTGCTGCGTAGCCACTTGCTGTTGCTGGGGCTGGAAAAGGAAAAAAAAAAACAAACCAAAACAAAAAACAAAAAACCAACATACATTTGTCAATACAGAGCAAAAATAGAAGATATACAGGGCTCCTTGTCTCAACAAACTTCAACTTCTTATCACAGTTACCTGGTGCCAAGGCAAGCCAGCAAGCCCACCACCCCATATCAAAGGCCCCAAGGCATGCTTAGGTACCTGTGCTAACAACAAGGCTGCAGTCAATTCCCATCTCCAGTGGCTACTTTCATCCTACCTAAATCCCTCCTGCCATCCCAATTAAAAATGTGTGCAGCAGTTCTTGGTTCAGGCTACTGTGTCACCCTGGCCCTCGTGGTCGTGTTCTACCCCAGCAGTGGCTGCAATTCAGAGGTGAGTAAAGCAAATGTCACTGGCAGCTGTTAAAGTCCTGGGTAATTCTTTGAGGCAAAGAACATGTATAACGCGAGAATCACACCACACGATCACATCACACTTGGATGTAATGAAAAACAACCTTGCACAGTGCTCTGTTTGCTCATGCAAGGGTTGTCTCAACTATTAAGGCAATATGACTGCCTTAATTTATGGTATTTTATATTTACACTCTCTGATTCATCCATCAAGCCTCACCATACTTTGTTACATTCGGAATTGTTCTGTGCTGTATTTAAGGCTGCTACTTCTGCACTTTGAAATTTTTAATTATTCTCACTAGAAAGAAGATGGAGTTGCTTTACTCCACGGGGATGTGAACCTTGAACCTTCGAGGTGTAAAAGAACATGTTGCTTTTCTCACTACTGTACCCGGAGAAGCTTTTAACTACTCTGTTTATCACTTCTGACATAAATAAATGAGAAAAAATCAGACCTTTGAAGAAGAAAAACTTCATCTAATATTGTTAATTAGCCATGACAAACGATGAAATAACATTGTAAATCTTTCATAGAAACAGCCACTAGATTTTAATTACACACATTCATAATTTAGCAAACAACATCTTACTTGAATGTGAGTGTTTAATATGTACAGTACTCCAGGCTTCAGAGTCCTTAATTTTGTTCAGTTAAGGAAGCCTCTAGGTTTTCCTTCCATGCTCATCTTGTGTTTTATTTGCTTTGTTCTCTAAAACCCATGAAAGGCTTTGCAGTTTGATAAATATCTTTTTATTTATTGTACAATGACAGGAGGAAAACTTTTGTTGTGTAAAACATCAATACATCATGCCAGTGTTTAGCAGTTCCTTGTGCTAGCCAAAAAAAATTAATGTAGATTTCCTTAGTAATTATCTGAGTGATAGAAAGATAATACAGTGCAGTAGTACAATAAATAGAAGGAAATTATCTAATATCCCTAATCTGCTAGGAATCATATCAAGGTGGAGGTCTTATACACGTTGTGGCTAACAATTATGGAAAGAAAATTAACTCTTAGAAAACTACACACTTCCACAAACAAATCCCAGCCAGATCCCAAGTTTTTTGTCGCCTTTCCTTGAGACCAAGCCAGGGGATCACTAGCCCCATTCTCTAGTGGTGTCAAAGAGGAGGACTGATAGACACCAGGCAGGCGGTTGGCCCCTACCCTCTTGTACCACCAACTGCAACCAACTGCACACCCATGACTGTACTGACAGACGTTCTATTTATCTTATTTATAAAGTCAATTTGTCTTACTTCCAAATAAAATTTAGGGCTTCTAGAACATAGTTAAACAGGTGTTTAGAGATTCTGAAACTGAGGGAGTTTTTATTTCTTTGCAACAGCTTGCTCAGACAGATCCAGCTGCTCAACTATTTGAGTATCAGATGAATGCAAGCCCCAGCAACAGTTAAATTAAGAGCTAATGTTTGCCTTCATAAATATTCATTTTCAAAACATAAATAAAACAATATAAATGAAGTACACAAAATAAAAGGCAATACAGAAAAATATAGTTAATCTGTGTTTTACCTATTTGTCATCTGACTGTAAAGTTAGCATATTTTTTTTTAAAACAAACCATTTATATAAATAGACCGATGCCCATTTGGTTGTCTTCTCAGCTATCCTCAGAAATGCTCTTGAACACTCTCTACTTTGAAAAGCCAGGATATAAAAGTATACAAGGCCCATTGTCCAAGAAAGAATTTAAAAGCAAGACACGTTGCCAAACTGCGCTCCCCACCCAGTTACCAAACACAGGATACAAGGCAGTTTGTTTACTTCTCACAATTGAATGCATACAAAAAAGGTCTCGGTGCAGTCCTGTTGTCAGGTCAGTAGTCAGTGTTAAAATGCTGAAATATCCTGATAAAACTTGCATTTTTGATCCCCTCCCTAAAGCTGCTGTCAAAGGTCTGTTTTCCTTTCTTAGGTTACTCC
Organism: Coccyzus lansbergi; assembly: GCA_033558105.1. Taxonomy (NCBI): domain Eukaryota; kingdom Metazoa; phylum Chordata; class Aves; order Cuculiformes; family Coccyzidae; genus Coccyzus; species Coccyzus lansbergi. The sequence continues at coordinate 777,740 of JAUMJK010000309.1, forward strand.
CTACTGCCTAACATAAACTGTCACAACTGCCGGAGGACAAACAGCGCTGCTCGGAAAACTCCCTCCACTGCTCCAGCCCCAAGCTGGATCCTTCCCTCTCCAAAGCCCCCTTGCCTTGGGGAGCCCTGACACTGCTGGGCGGAGGCAGTTCCTGGGCACAGGGCTGAGATCTTCCCCAGCACCTCTTGTTGTCGGGCACTGTGCAATGCTCACCCTCCGCTACGCCACGCAACCCTGGAGTAAAACCCTGCTTGGGTGATGGACTCATTTTACCAGCAGCACTTGGGGGATTCGTTGTGGTTTTTCTTCTTTCACGGTAGTACAAAAAGACAAGGCACCAACAAAATGACTTGGGGGATGCAGTACGGGAATACGTCTGTTCCATCTGTCAAAGTACAAACTCGGCACTCGTTAGCACGGCGGCAGCGGCCGGTCTCCATCATGGCCCTGCTCACTGTGTGACCTGACCGTCAGGTTTTAGTACAAGAGGGAAGGAATAAAAAAAAAAAAAAACAAACAAACCACCACCGTTGCATGCTAATTTAGCAAGAATAACCTCCTTAAGGCAGGAAAAAAAGGGCTGAACAAACCTGCAGGGTGAAATGCATCATTGAAATGGGCCTCCCCTAAAACTATAAGCAATATCCTCAGCCCCCTAGAAAATGGAGATGAGACTTAGGCCCCTTGTCTCCTAACAGCTACCACATTCAAATGCTCTTCTTGAACCAGAGAGGAGTCCTTTCTTATTGTTGCTTTCGATAGTGTAATATCAGAAGTGTGACCACAGCAAATCAGTGTGTTAGATATTGAAATGCCAGCACATTGTCCAACTTCCCTTCTCTTTTTTAACACAAAGTATTTTTTTCAAGTTCCAAGCCCTCATCTTTGTGTCTGAGATGCTCTCCTGTCTGACAACAGCAATTTAGAAGAGTTAACTTTTATCGTTCATTCTGCTGTGTAACTTTCCCCTTCAAATTTCTTTATCTGCCCTCTGAGCTCATCTGAACTTTCATGTTCTCCCAGCATGCAGGCTTGCATTCAAAACTATGTCTAATAGACCAAATAAGAGGTTAATAAGAAGTGGCAACAGAAAGAAAAAATACAATCCCTGGTAACTGATAAGAATGACAGTGGCAGCCCTTTATTGTTTGTCTTCAAATATAGAGTTAAAGATCTTTAAAAAACTAAATTTTGACGCCTTTGAAAAGAAAGAAGCACAAAATAACAACAGGGGGTTATTGCCTGCCAGCCACAGGGGAGAAGCTCCATAATTCTTATTCTCCCTTTTGAAGGCTGTTAGAAATCTGATTCAAAAAAGCAACAGCAGAAGGAGAAAGCCTCTTGAGGCTATCGCCATTTCCTGTGATCATGCATAATGCGTTTCAAAAGTGGGTTTTTACCAATTCTGTTGATCAATTGCACCTCCTTCATATTCCCTCTTTTTTCTGCTGTGTTTACATCTGATGTGACTCAATGACAAGCGCTGTCTGAGACTGTGAAACAGACCTGTCATGTTGATTTATGGGCGCATCAAACCACGACTTGTCCAAACTGAAGCTCGCAGTTCATTAATTAGAGAGTTGTGACTTTGAAGTCAGCTTTCAGACTGTGGTTTTTAACATTTGGCTTAATTTATATGCTCTTGAATGTGGATCTCTAAGGAAAAAACTGAAATTCCCTTCTTGTCTTTGAACTTCTTTTGACCGCACAATAATCATTTCTTTGTCCAGAGTGATGCCTGCATCCCAGAGTCATTAACGCGCATTGAACTGCCACTGATGAGTAAGCCCTACTGAATTAGAAAAACAGCCAGCAAAACAAAGCTGAGAGCATTCTGCACAGTGATATCTCACAATTACATGCCTTCCCTCCCTGTGCCATTTCCATTTTAATTACTGTTAGTCCTTTAGATTTACATTTTAGACACTTTTTAATCTGTTCCCTTTTTATTATAGTGGCGCCCGTAAGCGCGCTATGGTTAAGGTTGTGTCAGCGTTTCCATTATAAACCCCCCTATTTTCAGAGGTTTATAACTCAGCTGGAAAAATTCACTCTGGGTTTAAACTTGGCACAGGTGGCACGATTTGCTGAAATTTCAGGGGGCGGGGGGGGCAATCAGTATGTGCTTTGAGCAGCACCACTTGCAAAGCAACGCACAAGCGCTGCTGCTATCACAGGACATCGCGCAGCATCTCATGCCAAGAAGCAGCTTTCTAGGATCTACCGAAGGCAGCAGCGATGTCGCATTCAACACGAGTCTCAAACTCCTTGTGACTAAGGGGGGTGAATTCTGTGCCTTAAAAATAAACGTAATTGCAGCAAAACTAAATTTAAGCACACCAAAATCAACAAACAAATTTTAAGATGTGACAGGTTATTTTGTAAGGATTGTATATTTAAAGGATGCGCTGAAACCACCCTGGCCTGTCCCGTTCCTGCCACAGACCGTGGTGGCATCAGAGAGAAGTCTCCTCCTACCATTTCTCGCCCACAGCATCCAGGCACAACGTGATGTGCACCAGCACCGTTCCTGTGCTACCTCTGCCTCTCAGACTTTACTTGTTGTGTCACCTCCGATGCTGCTCCAGCGCTATTCCTCCTGCTAAACACGTGCTGCGAGGAAAGTGCAAGCAGGACCTCTCCGGCTGGAAAGCACAAGCCCAAACTCAATGTCTCCCAAGCATTTTGCACTGTGACTGGGCCTGTTGCCTTGCTCCCTCCCCTTTACAACATAACTAACTTTCAAAAGCACTCTCCCAAGATACGAGTCTAGATGTTTGCTCCAGTTCTCATACCAAACATCAAGGCCTGGTCCCCTGCTATAAAATATGTGGCAGCAAGCAAATGGAAAGCACAGGAACATACAGGCGAAAACAGGACAATAACTCTAAATCTGAAAGCTGAGGCCTGATAGAGTCAGTTCAGTTGTGCAATCATTTATAAGATGAATGACAGTTTAATAGCCACTAGACAGTCCCCAGGGATCTGTGGTTTGAAAGTAAAATGGGTATTGTCTGTACCTCTTTAGGCTGTTTTCCAGCATGTTGTTGCTGTAAAAGTTGAAGCTGCAACTGTTCCTGTTGTTTCTTATAAAATTCTTGAAGCTGCTGCTACAAAGAAAAGGAAAGATGGTAAGTAACAAAGTGGAGAGCCAGTTCAGCGTCCCTTTTGGTGTAACACACAAACTGCGATTTGAAAAATAGCATCCTTTTATCTGTAATGGTCTGACCTTTAGTTTGAAACTCGACAATAAATTCAGTGCACACTGACTATTCTTGGCATTATCGTTTGAAAAGTAATCTCCAAAATGAACTGATGAAAAACATACCATTTTCTACACAAACTAATTAAAATAAGGCAAGGAATGACCTTTGATTGTAACAACAAAGCCAAAATGCCCTTGCTGAGAGAGCCTGGCGAATCTCTGTTGTGAAACACACATGCTTTCTAAATGATAGGGTTTGACTGTATTAAGTGTTGTTCAATACATGCACAGACATCCCGGGAAACCCTCTCCTCCTCCCCACTCCCCAGATGTGCACTGCACAGGCAGCACTCTGGCATGGGTAGAGGGAGCGTTGACAGCCAGGAGGGAGCACGCAAGGCCGGGCAGGGGTGGACCCTGATGCCTGCCTGGGATCCGTGACCTCCTGCTGTGCCATATCCTACAGTAACAGAGCCTCGGAGCTTGTTGGTGGCCAACTTTCAGCTGAAAAAAGACCACGGGCTGTGAGAAACACTGACACGCTGCACGGCATACGTTGGCTGAAACCAGCTTGCAAACCTCTTCACTTTTATTGTCACTGTTTCCACAGGCCTTTACGGTGACAGATGGACATAACGAGGTCTAAAATGGGAAACATAGCCCTACCACCTTGTTTATTCCAATTAGTCAGGGCACACCATGCTTCTGGGGAATGCAGGCAAAAGCAATAGGGACATCTGCCGAAGTCCTGACACTTAAATATGCATCTGTATTATTTAGCTGAACTTGGAAACGCTCCTAGCACTGCTCCCTCGCCTTGTTTCCAGTAGCTATTTCTAGAATTAAAAACAAAAGAGCAGTCAGTTCATCTCAGAGCACGGCTGCTCCAAGGTACAGACCTTCTTTCTGCAGGATAATTTCAGGAGGCAAAGCCCTCCAGTATCTCTAGGGGCCACCTGAGCAGCCGCTCTTAAGGAAACAATTACCTGTTGAAGCATGAGTGCCTGCTGCTGTTGGAGCAGGACTTGGAGTTGCTGGGGCGTTAGGACTTGTTGCTGGAGGATCTGCTGCATTTGCTGGGGAGTGATCACTTGAGGTGTCATCATAGCCACCGACACTGGAACCTGAAGTGCAAGAGGAGAGCAGAGAAGGGGTCAGAGCACACAGCCGCAGCTCCAACGCGCCACCCACCAGCCCCATGCCAGGCACTGAGAGCATGGAAGACAAGAGGCTCCTCACAGCCCACCACAGTAGGCACGGAGGTACCGTCCCCATTTTCCTGCAGCTAAATTCTCCTTTTACAAAACAATACCATGATGGGAATTATTTAAAGCAACCAAGATGGTAAACCTTGCTAAGATTTCTTTATTTTTATAAGACACTGTCAACAGGGTCCTTCCCCTCCCAGAAAGTCCTTCCCTTCTGTACAGAAATCCAACAGCTGAGTATTCCAAGCTGATGAGATCTAGATCCTATTACGACAGGTTTTTAAGGAAATTGAAGGAAGGCTCAGTGATGTGAATAACAGCACTAGACTCTCTGCAATTTCAACAGAAAGGCCCTACCACGATGTCTTTACCATTCCATATTCACCAAGCATACAGATGTCTTCAATTCTTTCGTATTATGTGAGATACCATTAAAAGCCGCTTTCTATGACATTTCAGTGACAAACAGCTACAGTGATGAACTTGATAGCATTTCATATTTGCAACTGTTAACACGTTTCTGCACGGGCATCTTTGCAAGGAACCTGTACACTGTATCTGAAAGGATGATGTCTTGTTCAGATAAAACACTGACATTAAAATGACAGGCTGTCTTGGCCAAGGTTACACAAATTGTATTCAAGCGGATACCTAATGACAATGCTATGAATTCTGCAAGCTTTCTAGAATGTAATTTAGCTATTCAAAATAATCACTGCACTTGTGTTTAATTTGCAGACTACATGAGAACCATTTTGTCAGTCCTAGTAATGCAAGAAGACTATTTCCCTAGAAACCCACCCCTCTACCTTCCACCCCAAAAAAGGAAAAGAAAAGGAGGAAAAAAAAAAAACAATAGAGGAAAAGACAAAACCCATATGAGTTTTAACAGTAATATTTAAGCACCTTACTTTTCTATAGTTTCAAATCAAATACATGACAGCACAAAACTAAAAGCAGTAAAGGATATACTTTGCTAAAAAGGATCGCCTGTCATCTCATGTATTACAATAAAAGGTAATAATATGTTTAGCACTTTTTCTGTGCACCACTTCTTAAAAAATCAGCAGACAATAGCTGATCAGAAGATAAAGGAGTTTTAAAAAAAAATCCTCCAGTGTAGTAGTAAGCAAGAGAGAAATGCAGGATTAATTTTATGTAACATAATGTCTTAATATGCAGTTTATCTTGACTTTTTCACATGATTTGTCCTGTCATTTGCATAGCAAGCTCTCATTCCTAATTTCACAGTCATTATGCACTGATGTCCTGATTTCTCAGCATCACTAATTTTGATGAACTAAGAATGGTTCCTGAAGGTCAGATGCATGTACACTGCACATCTCCCTGTGTTGTTGTGTACATGTTTTGTGCCAAGGCCAGATGCTGGCTTGAAAACATTTGTCTGAGTAAAGCCTCGCAAAGATTCATGCGCCTCTCCCATCCCATCAACGCAAACACGGCGAGGTCCTCTGTGTGTTCCCCATAGCACGATGCCTTCCCACCTATCTAATGTGGTCCAGGTTGGCGTGAAGGTAGGCAAATGGAGATGTAATTATGGGTCAAATGCCAGTCCCACTGAAGCCAGTGTCCGCTCTCCCACGGCCAGTGTCATGTGCCCGTACCTACGTGAATGCTGCTGCCTCACCACACAGGACCAGCTCCGAGGACACTGAGTCATCAAGATGGGTAATCCCATTAATTCAGAATATCTTAATCCATAGCCTTTTAAAAACTTTTCTGGAAGTACAAAATTATTTAATTAAATCCTGCCGTCACTATCTTAGCCCCGCAGCATGACTCACCTTCATTATTCTCATCCCCAGAGAAGTTTACTTTACCCTCGGGTTTGTACTACCTTCCATTGAAGTTGTACTGAGCAAACAGAAGAGGAAGCATGTTTAAGTATGTTTTCTGTGCACTTCTTGGAAGATAGACAACACAAATACTCTTCAGTCAGATTTATGACGACAAGGAGGGATACAGACAGGAATAGGGTGGGGTGCTGTAAACCCTACACATCAGTGATTAATATGAAGGGCCGCATTCTGCCGTCAGCTATACAGAGACAACTCCCATTCACTTCCATGGCTTTTTTTTGCACGTTTATCTTAGGATAAATCTAAGCACTTGGCCCTACTTTTTAAAAAAGACCATGTACCTTCTGGTGAAGAATCTCCTTGCTGCATGTTTTTTGGCAGGAGCATCTAACCAGCAAGAAAACAAACATTTTATTTATGTACATATATGTGTGTGTATATATGGCACAGCCAGGAGTACAAGTTTGCATTGACCTGTTCAGTTTCATTTTGCCATCTGAAAACCACATTTTCACACCACATCTGTACCTCTGAAGAAGGTCCTGCCTTCCATATATAAACACGGCCAACAGCTACATTTAGCCAAAATTTGTGCTTCAGCTAATTATGAAATCTGCTTACGGAAACCTTCCGCAAACAATTTCAAATAAAGCAGAAATTACCGCGTTAAAAATGACATGCAGGCCCTGGACAAGCACGGGCACGCGTACGGTTTGAGGACTTTAAATAGTTAAGAATGATGGCCTATATATCCACTCTCTTAACTCCCAACGTCCAACTTTTTCATGTAGCTAGTCCCTAGTAATACTAGGAATCAAAGGGCATGCAGCACCAGCAGTAGGCTATTATAGCCCACACTTTATTACCCATTACTACCGAGGTCATTAGCGGTAAGAGTGATTGTACCGGTCTTAACCTATTGATCATTGTAACTACTATCATTTAATCCCGCGTTGAATGTCTGGAAAGCTGCTAAAGGCACACAAGAGAGAGTGCTTTAGTGATGAGAAATATAGCCAAAGCTTGGAAATTACACTTTGATTCATAAAATCTAGCCAGTGGTTTAAATCAATAGTATTTAAAACAGTCATGTAAGTTCTTAACTACAGCTCTCTAATATTTATGGGTCCCTTTTTGAGTGTATTCAGTCAAAACTAAACTTTATTTTAGATACTGTGCCATATACTTTACGTTACGTTAGATAAAAGATATTTATTTCTGATATTTTGTCCGACAGTAAACGAAAACTAAACCGAGGGCTATAAATTAATTTTAGATTTCTATCTCTCAGATGTCAACTTAAACGTGTTGCCAACAAAAATTACAAACCGACTTTAAAAACGGCTTAACTGTTTAAGTACATGAAAATGAGCATGTTTTATGAGTTAACAATGAATCACAGAAAGCAGTTCATGAAGAACTAAAATAATTCTGTCTTACTGCCTTCAGGGAGCTGAAGTTCAAATTAAACTACTGGCAGATATATTTAAAGAATGCTAAGTTAGCATGAGAGCAGAATCAATCTTTTCTTTCTTTAGGTTGTTTATTTCTGTTTTCCACATGAAACACGATTGTTGTTATTGATAGGATTAATGAACTACTTCTGGTATTGTTGACTGATGACAATAGGTGTGGTAGATACCGAGGTGCATGTCAACCTGGCAGCACAGGTAAAAATACAGCTGCAATTTGGCTTTCGGAGCTGTGCTAGTATAGACCTGCTGGCATGCTAATACCACCAACGGCAAAATATGTCTTTAATACTCACAATTGTTTTCACTGTTTCTCTTAAGGTTTTGCCTGCTATTTCTCCAGATCGCCCCGCAGCCCCCCTGTCCCCTGAAGTCCCCTCCGCTACCCCTTTGTTTCAAGCTCTCCAAATACACTGTATTTTGGCAAGACCGACCAAAGAAAACTTCTACAAACTTGGGTCAAGTTCACCTTTAACTTCTCAACGGAGTTACAGCAGGGATGCATTTGTCACTCCTCCAGACAAGGGTCACGGGGATGAAAATGATTTAGTCCTATTTAATCATTTCCATTCCCCCATTTTCAGTGATATTAATATAATTAAATACTAGCTAAATAATTTCAAGCAGTTTAATCTTGTGTGCAGTGGAAAAAAAAAAAAAATGCCATTTTCACACAACGTGCTTCCGATGTTGGATACGGCTGTGCTCCTGTTAACTGTTAGCAGGCATGCATGGAAGATGGGAGGATTTCCTTAATTCATAAAGAATAACTCTGCCAGAAAATCCTCTTCGCCTGCGATGTCTGTTCAAACTTGATTTCAGCAAGACCTTGTACCAGGCACCTTGGATTTCCAAACAGCAATTGTTCGGTTAAAGATTTTGTGATAAAAGTTAAACGGAGCAAAATACAGCTGAACAGAGACAGAGTAAGTAGCTGAGCAACAGCTGAAAATATTGGGCTACAAACAAAAATACATACAGCTAGGCAAAAACAAACAATTAACTCGAGCTGACTTCTTAGAGAATATGTTATATATATGTATATATATGTATATATTATGTACCATACCTTTGAAATATACAACAAAAAAAAAAAAAATCAGAGCCGCAACAATGCAGAGCAGCTTTCCTCAAGAAGATAAAGCAGGGATGCCCTGGCAAACAGAACAGCACGATGCCACAAGCCAGAGCACAGCACAGCAAAATAGTAAGTGCTACAGGCAAGACCTGCTTCCATCCCAATACTGAAGCATTTCCCACGTAACATTTCATCCTCCAAAATAACAACAACAACAACAAAAAAATGCTGCTGTTAGAATTATTCAGGCAGAAACTGCAATGCTGTTTCATTATGCAAAATGGAATCTCGCTTTTAGACTTAGTTATTTTGCCATAATACAGCACAACACATTAAGACAGGTAACGTTTACTATATTAATGTAAAATCAGCTAAGTAGTCTGTCATTAGCATAACTGTTCTCTCCGTAACAATACAGCTCCCAATTAAAAGAGAGGAGGGGGAAAACCCTCTTTAAAATTAAATTAGCATTTTATTATTATAATTTTGTTTGTTATGTTTTATCAAGAGGGAAGATCTCCCTCTGACCCACGGAAGGCAGTGCGATGGGCTATGCTGACGTTCCCCGGCAAGCCAGGATACCTGCTTTCTGCTCTGTTCAATTCTAGTCGAGGAAAAACGGGAATATTTTCATATTTGTTTACAGAATGAAACATCTGATCTTATCTACCACTTCTCATGCATACCAGGTTACTCACTAAGTGCCAGGATAATTGTTTCTGCTATAATAAATACCCATTTAATTTGCATAAAAATATAAAGTTTACATAAATTAAATCCTTTCTACATCTAACATTTGTCAAATAGAGACTAAACTGGAACACACACAACCAGACGCTCATTTAATAAGCTGAGTGAGATTTCAGCCTCAAGATTCTCATCATCATTTTTCATATTTTAAAACGTTCTCGGTTTTGTTTCCTGCTCCAACATGAAAGGAAAAATTATATGCTGCTGTGCACGATTTCGGACAGTGCTGATATTTTATAATGGTTTAAAAAAAAGAAAAATCCGTATTTTTTTCCAGAGTTTAGGAAAGGAAATGTTAGATCAACATATTCTGCCAAAAAAGCCTCAAATAAACGGAAAGAAATCCTGCTTAGAAACATCCAAAATATCCCTAAAGCCCTTGAAAACCCCTTGAAACACTCTCTCTCCCGAACACCCTTAATATACTGAGAATGATCATCATATCAGACTCCTTACATTTGTGTATTAATTCATTAATACATTAAGAAGCACTTAATTAAATAATAGAAGACTGAGACCGAACCTGCAACATTTAATATGACTAGAATTTCATGTGAGCAAAAAGGTAGTGTTATAAAGAGGGACCTTTTTTTTTTTTTTCTTGCGGCAGATTTTTAAGAACAACTGTAACTCCCAACAGAGATTTCCAGGGAAGGATGAGCCCTCTCTCCACTCCCCAAGTATTTATTTTCTCCTGCGAGAGTCGTCAAACCCATAGCTGCCTGCTCTTCAACCCTGGGGCGTTTGAAAAGACACGTATTGTCCTGGTCACCTGAAAAAAAATTAGTGAGCTTGAAAAATATTCACCTGGTTAAATCATGCCGTTTATTTCCCAAACAAAACCGAGCTTCTGCTTAAACACTGCGTAAGGCTTTGCCACTCCGCTTGCCAGCGTAGCCTTTCTAACAGTTGTAAACTTTATTTGCTCAAAATGTGCAGTTTTTCACACCTATGGCAGACACCTACAGCTGAACATCACAGCTAAGCACAACGGTGCAAATTAGATTCTAATGAGAAAACATCAGTTGCTTCTTTGACAATCTTGCCATTCACTGATTTACTCCTAATGAAGACACACTCCAACCAGCAAGCTCGTCGTGTTAAAGGTCAAAGCACGTTCAAAAAAATGCCTCGCAAAATCAAGGCAAATGGGAAACCCGTACAGAAACCTTCTCATAAAGTGGCGTGGCAATTAGAGTAATTGTGCAAAAAGCCGTCTTCGGTAAAAAGTAAAAGAAATTAAGCTGCCACGACTGTAACAGGTTAGATGAAAATCAAAATTTAATGTATTCTCCCTTGTGTCATCTTGTTTTGTCAAGACATCAAATAGAATTGGAAAGTACAAAATAACAAGCCCTTGAGAAATCACAGAAGCCGACCTTTTTGATGTTGTTGGTTTACCTTGTTCTCAGTTATTTGAACAATGATGTCTCAGATTTAAGGGCAAGATAAAGCTTAAAAATTAAAACCGGCTGTCAGTTTGGGGAGGAGGGGGTGCTGTCCCTCCCAAATAACAGGGCATCTTACCTAATCAATGAAGGCAAATCCATCCGAATCTAGTGCACGGCACAATTAGCAATTCCACTTATTTGTTCAATATTCGGTCTGGGGTTTCTAACATTCATTCAACTTCAGTACAAACTACAGATCCTCCTGCCAGCAGAGGAAACTGCTGGAAAGGTTAAAAAGGCAAAAAAAAAAAAAAAAAAAGGGCAAAAAACAATAAGGCTGGGGAAAAGCTATTTGTCAGTGCAGCTCCTCTCCCCAGTCCCTACACGGTCACTTAAGATCTGCAGATGAGCGCATGATGTGTTTTTTTCCCTTTCCTTATAACTGGAACGCAAGGCTGAGCAAGTAAGCACCTTATAAAAACAAAACAGTACAGGACATTTTAACCGAACTACAGCAAAGCAGTTTCCAGTAATGCAGTTCTGCTTTCAATAAAATAAACAAACTCCTTCAAACCAGCCAAGCCTTTCACCAAACAATAACAAATTTAGCTTATGGTGTCAGGACTTTCCCACAATCTAGTTATGCAGGTGTTGATAAAACTACCCCTGCTACTGCTTTCCCCAAGCAAACAGGGGAGAAAAACAACATCAGTAACTTATCTTGCCACTGGGAAACAATTCCATCCAGCAAATGCAAGTGCTGTGTTGTTCCAGCACAGGTTTGCCCTCAGCTGCTCTGAAATGACTAAGAAGCAGACAGAAGAAAACACAAGACCTCTGCAGCTCCTTGAACTCCTGAATGCAAAAACCCTTCTACGCTTACCTTTCCTTCAGCTGCCCAGGGCATGCGACCACAAAAGCAGAAAAGACAGTATTTTACACTGAAATAGTAATTTTTTTAGCTTGGGTATTTTAGAAACAACACGATTCTCAAGCAAACACTAGTGCTTGAGCATTGCCAGCTTAAAATGCTGTCTAAGAAATAGCTCTGACTGCCCTCCATCACTTTCAGCGCCTACAAATCCACTTCATCGTTCTCCACACAACTGTTGCAACCCTTTTCTTCCTTGCATACCACAAAACCCAACTCAACTTGCGCAGATGTCAAAGCCAACCGTCCATTAGTGCAATAATCCATCTGTGGCCCAGCATCACCCAAGGGCAACACGTTACAGCTCCACAGCAGTGCCCGATAACTACTTATGCCACAGCTTAAATTCCAGCATGGAGCTAACAGTTACACTTTGAAAAGGTGGAGAGGGCTCATCCAGCAGTAGGAGAACGTGAAGCACCCGCACCTTCCTATGAGCAGCAAAGATTCCCAGCAAGCAAGTGCTGGGATTTCATTTCTTCCCTGTCAGTCCCATTATATTTATGACTCCTCTTTAGTTCAGCTGAGTGACTGGTCAGAGCCTGTCTCAGAGCTTATCTTTTTTTTTTTTCTTAAGCAAAAATTATGCTGCTTAAAAAAGGGAAGGCACTGTGGTAGAGCATGGTAAAGTGTATGTTGAACAAGACCAAAAAAAAAAAACAAACCAACCCCAAAAAACCAACTGTAGCAAACAAAAAAAAAAAAAAAAAAATTCAAAGCAGCCTTTCCTATCATAAGCTTTCTGATGATTTATGGTTTACCAACTCAGCAAGGTTACGCAACACTGCATGCCTTTAGATGCATTATTTGAGTCAGTTGAGATTTAATTAAGATCACAGCCTCCAAAATCCCTGTCAAATGAAAATTCACAGAAGACAATACACTATATATCCTCATGCAGATAGTCTCCATTCCATGCTCTGGAATAACATAAGTTAATCCTTGTTTCTATGGTGGCAGACAAAAGTTCACTAATTTTGTTTTCTTTTGACACTTGTGTTGTTTTCTGTTTTATGTCATGAGATCATTCCCTTTGGAGAAGGGGAGGGGAGCTGATATAGGGGGAGAGGAGGGAGAGCAATATGTCTGAATGTGGCAGCAGATGTATTTTGACATTCTCACAGCTCTGCTGTGATGTCATCAAGTTTTCATATAATTAACCCCTGCCAGTAAGAGCATCATTTCATGACATCTGTCCATTGGGAAGAGGAGGAAGGAGTCGGGGACAAAACACGAAAAGTGCCTCAATCTTCTCTCGCGCTAAAACCAAAATCAAACAAAATTAAATTAAGGCTACAAAACAAGATTCACGTTTTCCCCTATCAGCTCCTGCCTTTCCCCAATTCATTATCTGCCCCAGCTGCCTCCTGAGTGCGGAGGTGCCCCGAATCCGGTGCCACGCACGCCCAGCTCATCGTTCCCACTGCCTTCTCCTCACAACGGTCCTGGGGCAGGGCAGCCCCTTCCTTCTCCAGCCCAGTTCCTCTGGATGCTAAACATGAGCACGCTAAATAAAACAGTATCGCTTACGGGGAAATTGCTAGAACTTTACCTCATTCCGGTGTATTTCTGTTTGCGTTATCTTAATATCTGCTCCCTTATCTCGGGGTTTGGCAATGACAGGTGCTAGCGGCCTTTTGTTTGACAGGCCACTACACAAATAACTGTCTCGCCTGAAAGGGCTAATGCACTACTAATGAACAATAAATCAACTTTGATTATAAAGCGTCAGACCAATCAGTTTGCAGTTCGGCTCTACCGCCGTCCAGGCCGAGGCAGCTACCCTGCGTAGGCAGGATTCGGGGTTCATCTCTGCAGCCTTATCAATGAAATTTTTTAGAAGTAGTCACGGGAGATGACTGGAAGCCCTCTGACAGCACATTTTCCGCTGGCTGCGAGGAGAGGAGGGTGTCTGCTTTGAGAGATTTCCTAGGCTGCTACTGCAATAAACACACAGTCAACAAAAGCCATTTCTTAACCAGACAGAAGCACCGTTTCCTGACACCTTCACGTGTAAACACGCATTTCAGCTGTGACTTTTAAAAGAGAGAGAGAGAAGCAAATACAATTTTGAACTTGATGTAAAGACGTGTAAGATGTCTGAAAGCTTTGCACAGTAAACATAATTACGAGAGGCCCCATCCAGCAAATAGTGATCTAGCAGGCAGAGCGCTCAGTGCTCCGGAGAGAGAGAAAGAGGCTTCTCTCCTCTCACAGATATCACAGAATCATAGAATTATAGAACAACCAGGTTGGAAGGGACCCATCGGATCATCTAGTCCAACCATTCCTATTCAGAATGGTTCGCACAGGTCACTCCAGGACTGGGCACGAAAATCAGCTCAGACCCAAAGGAAAGACTTTTAACATTCGGGTTTATTTTCAACAAACAGGGCAAACCATCCCGCACAACTCACTTTTTTATTAGAATCACAGAACAACCAGGTTGGAAGGGACCCATCGGATCTTCCAGTCCAACCATTCCTAGGCAAAGGAATATTATTACTATCAAAGGAATATTATTATTATTATTAGGAATAAACTCCGGCGATTTCTCGCTGTTCAGCCGTTCGACGCTCCTGGCTAGAATAAATCCAACCATTTCGTTCTCATAAACAAATGTTAGTCACCCCGAGTGATTCACGTTTCCTGCCACCGAACTTGTTTTCACTTCAAAACGCGCAGCGGCCCCGGGACGGCCTCGTCGCCTTCTCCGGGAGCTTTTTTTTTTTTTTTTTTTTTCTCCTGGAGAAAGCCGAAGCGCTCGGCGGCGCGGGTCGGCTTGGAAGGAGTTAATCCCAAAGAGGAAGAGTGTGCGCGCACTTTTGCTCTAAACTTACCACCCACTTCCTAAGGGCTCCCTCCTCCCAACCGCCCCGTCCCGTCCCACCGCAGCCCGTTACGGCCCCGCCGGCTCGAAAAATAAAAATTAAAAAAAAAAAAAAAACCTCAGCGCAGCCGAATCCAAGGCGAATCCAGCCCCGAGCAGGCAGAGCGCTCCGCCAGGCTCTTCTCCAGCGAAGCCGGCACACGGCGACACGCGGAGAGCCGGCGTGGAGGCTCCCGGGGCGCCGGGCGAGCTGCGGGGCGGTCAGCCCCGCAGCTCGCCCGGCGCCCCGGGAGCCGTCCCGGGGCGCCGTCCCCTCCTCCTCCCCCCCCCCCCCCCCCCCCCCCCGCCCAGGTCCCCGGTCCCCCGCACCCACCTGCTGGGCGGCGGCGGTCGGCGCGCGCTGGCCCGGGCCATGGAGCGAGCGGAGCGTCGGGCGCAGTGCGGGGACGCGCCGCTCGCCGGCTGCCGCCACCCCGCGGGCCCCGCCCTGCGCCGCGCGCACTCCCCGCCCCGGAACGGGGAGCCCGCCGGGGCCGGCACCTCCCCCCCCCCCACAGCCGCCACCGACCCCCCCCCAGAGCGACCGACAGGCGGAGAACGGAGTTGAGGGGGGGTGTGGGGGTGTATGGGGGAGGGGATGGTCCCGCCGCAACTTTCACAGCGTCCAACCTGCCCGCGGGTCGCTCGCTCCCCAACCACTTCATCCGCCCCTCTCTTAAACCCCTCCCGGGACCGGCACTCCGCCGCCTCCCCGGCCTTGAACACCCTTTTCGCTAAAGAAATCCCCCCCCCCCCCCCCTAAGCACAGAGTCGCAGAATCATGGAAGAGTTTGGCTTGGACCAGCCAAAGAGTTTGGACCTTAAAGTTGATCCAGTTCCAACCCCCCCTCCCGCTGGACGGGGCAATATCCACCCTAAAGCTCCCCTCCCTGGCGCAACTTGAGGCCGTTCCCTCTCGTCAGAAGTGTCTCTGCTCTCCCCTCGCCTCTTCCCCGCAGCTCGCAGTAGCAGGGAGGAATAATAATACTAAAAAAAAAAAAAAAAAAAATAAACGAGGGGAAAAAAGCCTGTGACGGGAGTTCGCATCAGAGCCGAGCGCTGCGCGCGGGGACCCCTTCTCCCTGCCCCAAGATCCTAACCGGCTGTGTGCCTGGGAACGGCCACCGGGAGCGGGGGGATGCTCCCACCGAGGAACAGTCGGGATGCTCAGGACCAGCAACCACGAGCAGTGGGATGCTCAGGGTCAGCCACTGAGGAGCAGCAGGGATGCTCAGGAGCAGGCACCAGCGAGCGGTGGGATGCTCAGGAGCAGGTACCATGGAACAGTGGGATGCTCAGGAGCAGGTACCAGGGAGCGGTGGGATGCAGGTACCAAGGAGCGGTGGGATACTCAGGAGCAGGTACCATGGAACAGTGGGATGCTCAGGAGCAGGTACCAGGGAGCGGTGGGATGCTCAGGAGCAGGTACCAGGGAGCGGTGGGATGCAGGTACCAAGGAGCGGTGGGATGCTCAGGAGCAGGTACCAAGGAGCGGTGGGATGCTCAGGAGCAGGCACCAAGGAGCAGTGGGATGCAGGTACCAAGGAACGGTGGGATGCTCAGAAGCAGGTACCAAGGAACGGTGGGATGCTCAGAAGCAGGTACCAAGGAACGGTGGGATGCTCAGAAGCAGGTACCAAGGAACGGTGGGATGCTCAGAAGCAGGTACCAAGGAGCGGTGGGATGCTCAGGAGTAGGCACCAAGGAGCGGTGGGATGCTCAGAAGCAGGAACCAGGGAGCGGTGGGATGCTCAGGAGCAGGTACCAAGGAGCGGTGGGATGCTCAGGCGAGTCCCCCCAGCCCCGGCAGCCCCCCCTGCCCCGTTTGGGGCAGCCAAGCCCCGGAGCGGCGGAGCAGGGACACGCCGTGTTGGGGTCCGCGGCAGGGTGGTGGCAGCGGGGTTAGCAGGGACACTTTGCTCACAACAAGCAGCCTTGAAGAGACGCAGAGGCAGCGTCCTGCCCCTATCCTGGGACAGTGGCCGTCCCCGTAACCTCTCTTCTCTTGCCCCAAAAGCTACCTCGGGCACTGACGGCTGGTAAAAGCTCTCCTGCTATTTCAACTTTATTTTTTTTTTTTTTACCTTTTCACATGGTTTGTGATGCAGACGGCTACTTCGAGTGCAGGTAGCTGAGGAGAGAGCAGCCACCCTGACAGTGCTCGCAGGCAGCCCCGCACTCTCCCGCAAGAGCCGAGGGCTGTCAGACAATGGCCCCGTCAGTTCTGCGGCTGAAGCACCCGGCCAGGAGCAAAGACAAAGGACCCAATTTACTGACAACTTGTGATCTGACGTTAAACGGGATGCGATACGGATTGCTTTCCACCCTAAAGTGTTTTCGTGTCAGATAACAAATTTATTAATGGGATTTTTTTCAGGTCACAAAAATGTGACCCCACCCTCTTATGAATATTTAATGAGGGACTAAGGGCATCTTTTGCAAGACCCTAAATCTACCAGAAGCAGCCTACATGAATCAGAAAGCGCCTGCCTCTTAAAGGGGCACGCACGCACCCAGCAGGTCAGTGCAGCCAGGGCACGGGAACAGCCGCTATTTAGATGAGATGCATGCAAAGCAGGCAAATAAACGGGCACACACCCCAACTGGACGCTCAGTAACAATATGAACCGGTAACGCACGCGACAAGCTAGTAATAGTTATTGCCTGTGCTTAAGAGAATCCTTCCTGTCCTGGACTTCAAAGTAATCTCGGGGAACTCAGATTGCTTTGGGGAATATATTACAGAATACACAGACTTAAACTTTTCAACAGTTTCAGTTCTCCTCCCTGTTGCATTTGCAGAGAGCAGTGCGGAGGCAGCATCCTCAGCTGTACCCATGGCAAAGGAGCACAGACAAGCAGGAAATTTTTGATAGGAATGGTTGGACTAGAAGATCCGATGGGTCCCTTCCAACCTGGTTGTTCTATGATTCTATGATTCTGTGAAAGAGCTCTGTGCATTTAACACACCTGTGCCGACTTTGCTCCTGAAACATGGATAGGGCTGCACGCCCAGGCAGTCCCTGCAGACCAGGGACAGGATGCTCCACAGACCCCGGGTTGGAAATCTTCTGATCTGTCTTGTCACAGATGTCTCACACACATGACCCTCAATCCTATTAAGCCGCATCTTCAATTCTTATTTGCCAATAGGGCCATATCCAGGTCCACACAGCTCAACAGAAAGACCACTGCCCTCCTCCTGCCCCGATTGCTGACTGATCACATCACTTTGTACCAAGCTCTAACCTACTATCTTTATAAGAAAAGGGGACTCTACAAAGCCCACCCCTTTGTTCAAGACATTCTCCTCTTCCCAGGAGCAAAGACAAAGTATAATGTGGCAACGCAAGCACAAGGCTGTGAGCTACATGCAAAGCAAAACCAGGGCTGCTGGCACTGACAATTCTCCCCAGCCTTCAGCAAGTCACCTAGATATTTTTGTTGTGTTTTTATTAAACATCTCTCACATTGAGGATGCCTCTCTCTCCGAGAGCTCGGTTTGCAAAATTTCTGGCCTGGCTCTGGAGCTGCTTGCACACCCACCACTTCAAAGGCAGTCAACGGCCTCAACACCTCTGTCTCATCATCTGCAAAATGGGGCTACTCATTTCAGGATCTGTCGTAGACCAATATTTGCAAAAAACTTGAAAAATGAAAGGTGCTGTCTAAGCACCGAGCACTGGCCACGGAGCCTGCAAGCCGTATTTCTAAAGCATTTTATACCCTTTCATATAAAAGCTTCATACCTGCAAGCTCAGCCAACTTCTGCTGTGGGCTAAAAACTCCAGTCTATTCCCTTAGTAACGGAGATGGGAGCTCTTGTTAAGTAAGGTCACCGTGAAATATAACTCATTTCTAAGCCAGCAAAATATTTTAAAAGACCAAGAAGAACCATAAACTCCCACTTTAGCTCCATTCAATTACAGAGAGTCATTTCAGACAGAGACAATCAGACAGGGATGTTCAAAACAGAACATATGAAATAACAAATTAGGAATAACTGGGAATAAGCGTGGCAGACTCAGTGACTATTTGGCAGCACGTGCCCTCAAGATCGGATCTACATTAAGTGACAGTATGAACACTAGGAAAAAGAAAATAATCACTGGAGTATAGCATGGATACTGAGCTCTAAGGTCCAAATCAAAGGAACAGTTTATGAAAATGAATACAGTGGAAGAAATGCTTTTGTTATGTCATTATTTTACATATACATTTTATTCTAGACCCATCCGCGCAGAAGCCATGGGCTTGCTTACTGAAAAGCCCTCGCTTGCTTGCAGGGCAGGGGAGAAAGAAAAGACATAACAAACACTTAGTGCAACCTCCTCTAACCAGAGTTAACCTGCCTCAAATTTTGTCTAGTCCCAACACCAGACAATTTCTACCTAAGAGAGCAATTCACCTGTTCCTGTCTTCCTGGGGGTGCTCTCCATGGCAGGCATGGCCAAACAGGTCCCCTTTTGCTCTCCGGCAGCAGATGGAGGGCTAAATCCTGCACACCTCCTCCCTGAGGATGAATTTGGGAGTAATTCAGGTGAACTTTGGTGCTGCTGTGGCACAGAGGAGCCTGCCTGCCTGTCGGAGCCAACACCAAACATGGCAAAGGTGAGTGCCACACTGCACCACTCAGCACAGGGGCAAGAGTCACAAGCAAGCTGCTGTCTGCAGTTCTAAGGGAAAAAGCGATCTCGTATACTATTTCCACTCCTGGATCCCTAGGCCCATATTTGTGGGGTTAAATCACATTTTCCTGTTTTGAGAATGCTTCATTTTCCCTCGTTGCTGTCTGAAAGACCTACAAAAACAAATGGAGAAAACAACTGACTAAACAGGAAACAGTGAAACTTATTACCCACAAAGTCCTGAGAAAAAGCACAAAGTAAACAAGTTTTTCTGTCCATTTTTAATAATCACAGTTAATGTCCTCACAGTAAAATATCTGCAGGCAGAAAAGTGATTTTTAGCTGATGGTGTCTAACAAAACAGAACAGCAAAGCAATTAACATTTCAGTTATGCTTGTGTCCCTGTTGCTCTTTTTTTTTTTTTTTTTTGATATGAAACTGTCATCTTCCTTATTGCCCCTGTGAATTCTGTCTGAAGAAGGCTCTTTAAATCCCCTCAGTGCTGTACAATGGTTTAAATTTCACTTCATGGCATGCTCTAAATTACCATTCACATCTTCATTTAATGCATCATTTTATAATGCCAGTGTTACTAGTTAATTTATATATACACAGCAGGATGTGTCAACATTCAGGTGAGTTATGAATATGATTGTGCAGGAGTTACAGAAGACATTTCAGTAAAATTATGGTTCCCTCTAAACATAAAAATATTAATAATGAATCAAATATCACAGGTAAACAACAAATTTTATATAATTGCACCCCCAATGCTTCCGGTTAAATAAATAAATAAAATTTGCAACATTTTGGCTCTGCATTCGTATTTGATTGATCTTAATAAATTGCCATCTCCTTTCCTAATAAACTGTAATCTCTTGTTTCCGCCACAAAGTAAAATTTATTAGCGCACTCTTCTACCAGCAGGTCTGCATCACTCACAGCACAGTGTGCAAATTGTTCCAAGTATGCCTGGACATTATTCATAATTTATTTTTCTGCCCCAAAGTACACAATATATCGAAAGGTAATCACCACTAACTGTTCTCTGTTACTTTCCTTAATTAGGTGAGATAGCATGTATGTCACGTACAGTAGAGGAAACACTGCAGTTTCCATTAAAACTCCATTTTTTTGCCACGGGTTGAAACACAGTGTTCACACAGAGAAAACCTTCTGAGGACAGGAAAGACTGGAGGTGGTATCTGGTAGGAGACGGCAACACCTCCACTTGAAAAGAACAACCCCTGTCTACCAAAATAACCCACTGGGCATGACAACAGCGATGGCTCCAAGAGGAAGAGTAGGTGTTTTGTCATGATGTTAAAGTTGCCATGGTAAGGGAAAAAAAAAATAAAACACAGAATGAAACATCAACAACACAATCGTCAATCAAAGACATTTTTGCCCGTCAAGTATTAACCAGTGAACTCCTGGCCACCGCCAACGGAGCATCTGCTGCTCACTGCTTAGTGCAGGCTGGTGGGCGCTGTGGGCTGGAGTGGCCACAGCTCCCCCAGCTTCACATTTGGAGGTGAACCCCCTTGATCTGGGGCTGTTACGGGTACAGCTGGTGTGAAATACAGCGTTAGACCTACTGCCCTCTCCTGGCAATCTGTTTCGATCACCAGAAGAGCTCGTGCTTCTCTTCACCACCAAGAACCCCCTTCTAAAAAACCATGCCTACTTCCACGCTATTTATATACACACAAACCTACACACATGTATCGCCACGGATTTAAATTCAAGTAAATTTGATTAAACACGGTCCCTTTTATGTAGAAACACCCATCAGGCCATTACACCTCTTACCGCATGCAACCTAGGAGTGCCAAGCTGTACATTCTGGTTCACCTGTGAGAATAACCTGGATCAGCTCTGGGCATCTCCATGTTTTTTACTCACTCTGTTGGGAACGCGTCTCAGTGTGTTTTCATTAAAACACCTTCTTAGCAGTAATGGGCCACTGTTCTCATTTCAATGGTCCCCAAGGTTTCATGAAACAGTATATTTAGCTGGCTCACAGTTCCAAGTTTTCCTCCAACATTCAAAAGCTACTTTTAATTTTTTTTTTTTTTCAAAGAGGGCAGCCATGGGAAGAGTTTTGCACATCTTTTCTTTAAAGAGGAAAACAGTTAACTTTGTACACACAACGAAGCAACTTGAATTATTTCCTAAAGAGGGGTTTAGGCAGCAGATCTCATAGTTAGATAGGAGCACTCAGAAAAGCTGCAGCACTGCCAACACTACATGCAGCAGCCAACTCTACATGCAGCAAGAGTTTGAAAGCAGGGCTGGGATCTCTCTGCTCCTGTTAGAGCAAAGGGGTGGCACCCTGACTCCAGGAATCAAATCCACTTCCAAAAATGCCAAAAAGCAGCAGACCAGTGTGATTTGCAAAGCCAGCAAACAGTGCTGAAGACAGGACAACCTACTACAGGCAGGAGGACACATAGGAACCCTCTGAGATGACCCCTGGTTGCCATACCAGACTGTCCTGTACCTCTGAACAGCACTGCTCTTCGGCAATGCTCAGCTACCAGGAGTTACTAAGGGTTACCATCCCAGGTTTTCCTGTATACCAATACAAAGGTTCTCTGAGAGCTGGGCATGACAAGGGAGGCCTCCTCGAGGCCACTACCCCACGATGTGCATTGAGTGCTTCTCGTCTTCCTTGCACTTCCCAGGTTGTGAGCATCCTCTTGCTCACAGGATGGGAGAGGATGCTGAAGGGCAGGAGACAGCTCAGCTTCTGCACAGCCATTCCCTGGCCTTTGGCCATGTCAGTCATTTTGATGGTGCACGTCTGGTTTCACATGGAGGAGAAACAGGCAGCCATACAGGCTAAGCAAACACCCCAACTATAGCACTTTGCTCTCACATCCCTTGGGGTCATCTAACCAGCTCAGAGTCCTTTGTACAGAACTAAGCAGGACTCCTTGAGTGCTTTGGGGTTTTCCTTTGTACTTTGACTCTAGCCCTTTACAGCATAATGCTGTGATCCATCACTTCTTCCTTAATAAACAGGGTCTGAGCTGGATTCAGGAGGACAGGATCTTCCCCTTCTGCCTCCCCTCCACAGGCAATGAGGGCTCCTGTCTGTAATCAAAGGTTATGACCCACAGACATTTCCTATCCAAATCAAGCTGCCGCTTTCATCCAAACACTTTCATCTGTGCTAAATCATAAGCAAAAAGACGATGCTGAGAGGTCATGGCTCTCCAAGTCAGGAGGGGATGTGGTGGGGCAGCCAGGACCCACCTCCTCGCTCCACCCATCTTGGAAAAGGGTGAACTAGCAAATAAAGGAATTTGTCTGGGGCCCCTTAAAACAAATTTACCTTCCCATAGCAAAAGAAATCTCTCAGATGTGCCTAAAGGCTTGGGGCAGGACTGCTTGGGTTGGAAAAGCAGAAACTCATCTCTTAATTGCAACAGCAGAGGAGTACTTCAAAAAATCATCTCTGCGAGTGAAACTGTTATATCTGCTCCGGACAGAGATAATTCTCTGCTGTTGAATTCAACCACTTCTGGGGTGAATGTTGCAGCAACTTCACCATACAGAGATCTGGAGGAATTCAGGACACCTGAGGCACCAAATCCTTCACTCCAATGAAATTGCAGGGTGATTAAGCAGAGAGAATGTAACTATCCAAACTGTAATTTGGCCAGCACAATGGATCTAACACTCCTATTCTTGGGAGGGAAAAAAAAGTAAGTGCTGTATTTGAAGTTCAAAATCTAATTAACTATTTGAGAAAAAGAATTCTGTTTTTAAAAGAAAATTCCTAACAATATAAAGAGAATTAGTGCCAAAGTTTTTGAAGAACTGCATAAAATGGTATGAAAAACGTATGATATTATAATAATAGGAATGACTGGATTTGCTCAAACGTTCCTTATACCTTATAATACAAGAATAAAATACAGAGTAAATCCTTCTATCTACATAAGTTCCCCATACAGAAAATTCTCTCCTTTAATAGGTTTACACCTTTAAACATGTATTAGTTTGGAAAAGTCCTAGGGTATAATTACACATCTTGGCTTGGCACATTAATAGCTGTTCCTTCATTTACTGATTCTTTTACTGGTCAGTTTGCTAGTTTACTATGCTGCTCTTACAGCTCAGCTTCCCAGCGGCACCTTCTGCCTGCAGACCCTGCGCTGAGAAGGGGAGAGGGTCCAAGCTGGCCACAGGCTGTGTGCTGCTTTAGGGAGGTGAGTTTTGATACCTTGCTCTCGGCCACCCACATGTACAATGCTCGTCTGAGATGTGGTATTCGCATCCACACGTGCCAGCAAGGCTGCAGGCAGAAGGAGGTGGAACAGCCTGCACTCCCTTGAAAAGCAGTGCAGAAATACACTCCTTGGGTCCAGGAGAAAACAAGCCAAGCAGGTCTTTTTCGGGGCTTTCTGCTACCTTGCTGGTCACATCTCCCTTACATCTCCCAGTGTGGACCATGTGTTTCCACCTGTCTCCCAGAACCATATTTTCTGCTGCACAAGCCTGTGTCCTGCCATGCTGCTCCTTCCCACTGTCCTCACGCTGTTTCCTCCCAAACCCACTCTGCTGCCTTGCATCCCTTGATTCCCTTTTTGCTTCAGGAGGTTCTCACTGATCACTTTGCTGCAAATTCTTCTTTCTGATCCCCTGGAGCTCCATCCCCATTGCTCCTCCTTGGCTTCCCTCTCCCCAGTGGCTGGACAGATCTGGAGAGATGCTCACCTGAGCGAGAATGCTCACCGTGCTCTGCCACATACCTGGGAAAGGACCGTTTCTCCATGAAAGAGAAGGGACACCCCTAACAATGTACCCTACCAGTCTCTGCAGGTTCACTTCACATCCCTCAGCTCCAGGCTCAAAGGCAAAGCTGGCATTCACTAAGCCTCAATCCAGCTTTTACAGTTTTTTTGACAGTTTAAGAGGGTTTTCTTGTGTTATAGCAGGGCCATTCATTTAATGGCTTTTCAGCACTGCCATTATAAACCAGAACTTTTCAGGTGTTTATTACTCAGCTTTTAAAATTGGCTCTATGCTGAAATTTGGCAAACAAAGTGTCAGCCTAGGAGAAAATTTTATTTTTTGCCAATTTTGTACTCTAAAAAAAAATGACCCCATTTTGGCCTTCATAAAAGTGTAGCTTTTGCTGCCTCTGTGACACTGGTGAAGTAACAAGTCAATATTGTAATATTGCCAGCAGAGCTGCAGTGATTTAATGCCTGAAATTGCTTTGAAGGTGAAGAGTGCTATTGAACTGCTAATTATTAACTATTATTACTGATCCTGCCGCACAACAAAGATGCAAGCAGAAAACAAAGGGAATATGAAACATCACTGGGGACACGAGGCAGAGTTGACATGAGGGTCTGATGTGGTAAATGGAGGAGCTGGAAAACAAGAGACGGGAGTGCTGGCAGGGTGAGGTCCTCCAACCAGTGCAAGAACAGCCAAACTGATATGGAAATATTATTTTTCATTTTCCATAACGATATTTCAAATACCAATAAAATACAAATGATGTTGTGCAGCCTACTCCACACCAAAGCTGGCAATGATGTAGTCAAGCTCTAACCCAAGCTGAGCTGAGGTTAACACGGACCCCACTTTGCTCAGGTGGAGCCAAGAGAAACCTTGCCATTGGTTTCAATATGCAGAAGATGGAGCCTTGAAGGTGCTGAGAACAGGCAATCATGCCTCAGCAGACATACATCAACATAAAAATGGACTGGGAATTTCAAAGGATACCAGAGATGTAAGTATCCCCCTAACCTCTCGGCTCCTTTCAAATCCCCTCTGCATAGAGGTGGCAGCATCCACATCACACCCAGCCCAAAATCTGACCTAGGCTGATCCAACTTAGCTGAACAGAGGGCAAAACAAGCTATCTCCAGTCTAAACCTCCCAAACCACTACGCTGTATTACCTTCTTAAGGGACTGTGGTTCCATAGAAGAAAGGTAGCAGGGAGAGTATTTATTGTTTGGGGAAAAGAGTGAAGAAAAAGAGGCAAGCAAGTCCAGGGCACTCTTCCACTTGGAAAGTGTTGTATCAGAGCAGCCCGGAAAGGTCATTGGGGCTGCTTTCAAACATAATAATAAGAAAAATCTATTTATCTTTCTGGAAACTTTCTGCTTGTCTAAGTGGCAGCTATTTAAATACAATTAACAAGCAAATGATTTTAAAATTACAATACATTTAATAAGGCAGCATCACAAACAATTTGCATCTCATTAAACTGCTTGAAGCTGCAGAATCAGCCTCCCAAATGGGTTGCACATCAAGTGGGAAACCCAGATGCAGCCAAGAGCTTCTGCACAGTCCTCTGACACCACACACATGCTGGGAGGATAGCAGAGTGGAGGGGCTCGGTGGTCCAGCTGAGCCCCAAGCTGGGGCAAACCTTTGGGGAGCTCCAGCCACAGCTCATGGCACAAGGAAGGATGCCATGAGCTAAAGCCTTGCTGGAAGTGGGTGTAAAACAAGGGAGGGAGGGAGGGAAAGAGGGAGGAAGGAAGGAAGTGTGTGTGTGCGCGCGCATGTGGGATGAACACTTTCTAATATACATTTGTGAACAGAGTTTAAAGAAATTTCAGCTATATGCATAATTAAAAATTTTAGAGATTACACTGCCACAAACCTTCACAGATTGTTGCTGGGTTTGGACACACCTTAATTCCCAGGGGCCTCCAGCAGACAAATCCCATGCTGACGTGTGCAGCAGGAAAACCCTCAAACAAGAAACAGTTTTAAAAGCTTCCAACTCACTTTCAACTGTGATTTACTGTGGTGGCTCCATTTAACCTGGAGGATGCAGGAGCACTTCCCAGTTCACACACCACTTCCCCACGTGCCTTTGGCTTCCTTTAGAAGGACACACTGCCTGGATTACAGCCTAGGACACAGGCTTTGCTAGGCACAAGCTTTGTATAGGTACCTATGCGGTAAAGGTTGCCTGTTTTTCCTGTCAGCCATTCAAGACCCTTATTGTAGCCCATGGAGGGGAATGATCTGGCAGGAGGCCCCCATCCTTCCCAAGGGAAGGAATATAAACAGTGGTTCTATAGATGATACAGTAACAGATTCACAGATGAATAAGAAATAAAGCTAAACCACTTTAATTTCAATTATCAGAAGGCTGGAAGGTGAGGACATTCATGATAGAGGATGCCCTAAAGAAGTCACTTTGCACAACTGGCCTCAAGTGCTGGCGCCATCTGTTATGACCACAACTTACGCACCAACCACACCTTTAATCTGAAAGCTTGCTCCAAAGCACTTCATGAACTGAAAAGGCACAAACAATGCTTTTTCTAAAGTTTAGCACAAATACTGATACGACCTTTTACTTTCTGAGCCTAAAACCAGTCAAGTTCTGGAGCTGCACCTGACAGTCGTCTAATACTGCACAGCACAGTTATATACAACACTGGCAGGAGAGAGCGAGAAAATAGTTTACAATTGAATCTGCAGAGGAAATTTGGGTAAGTTGAATGTAATTATCCATTTGGAAGCTGTCCAAGGGCTGGGACTGCTCAAAACCAGGAGGGAAGCTGTAAGAAGCGACTGGTTTTGCTCGTCCTTTGAAAGGCAGCACCTTCGAGCTGCCCTGTGGGTTCTCACTCACATGTGGTGCTCCTTGGTGCGGAGAGCAGGGCTAAGCACATTGCCCATGCTGCTCTGGCCAGGGAGGCTTTGCTGGGATCCAAGGGACACATTCTGCTGCCATGGAGGTGGTGCTGGAGGCACAGCATCTTTGTGAGGGCAGGGGCAGCTTTGGGAAGCCCAGTAAAAATCAGATAAAGATGGAAAAAGTGACTACTAATAAATAATTAACACCGGTAGAAGAAAACTTGTCTTGCCAAACAACGTGTATGCAACCAGCAGCTCTGGGTAAGGCTTGTTGGAGAAGCCCCAGAGTCCTCCCAGTGGTTCCCGGGCCTCTCCATCCCTGATGCCGTCACCCCTAGCGTGTGTCACCCCAAAGCTTCCTGCCCAGAGATGCCGCTGACTACTGACATAGGCCTCCTGCATTTCTTTTTCAGACCTGTGGTTTCGTAGTTTGTCAAAACAGGATACTCGTTAAATTTAAAATGTTACGATTTTAAACAAAAGACAAAATAGTTATTGCTGTTTTAGCAACCAGACATCAGGCTCTCCTCAGGCACACACCTTTTTTTGGTTTTAAAAGGTCTTGTCCATGTCTGCCAGCACACTATCTCTGCAAACCTGGTTGTGAAGACAACTGCCTAAGCAAAACAACAATCACTTTCTATGAATTACTGAACATGTGTAATTCATTTATCTGCAATATTGTGCTAAACTCAGCTCCAATTAAACAAACGAAAACACCTGCTTAGCACACATAGATCTTTCCATACCTCAGGGGAAGATACATCAGTGTGCTCTGTAGTACAATCTGGCTCAGAAGCCTACACTAACAATGCAAGGCTGGGATTTTTTTTTTTCTCCCACAGGCACATAGGCAAGGAGATAAAAAAACTTCAGACAGTGAGATTTTGGGGAAGAGTATTTGTTTTTAATATTTATATCTTTAGCACATGCAGTTCTGTAACATCATCGGGGACTTCCCATGGGCACTTGGACCCAAGGGCACGTATCACTCCGGAGAAAAAGGTGGGACAATGAAAACTTAAAACACACATAACTGGCCCCAGACCTGATGATATTGTAAAACTACTGAAGAGATTTTACACTACCAGATCTATTGAGTTGGGGAGAAGACGTTTCCTTCTCTTGTCCTGTCCAGGCACCCACTGGCACTGTGGCACGCCCCTGCTGTCCTTCCACACTGATGGGTCACACAAACATACAGACCAGGCTCACCTCGACACGCTGGCCATGGGGTTGAGAGCACTTCAGGCGCCCCAGATGACCAAGCAGCAGCGAACAAGCCACAGCCTCATCTCACACATGTTTTGAACCAACTTAGGGGCATCCCTTTGGGGGCACCTCTGAAAGAGGTCTGCCCAGGTCTGGTCTGGGGGCTCTGGGTGCTTTGCTCAGTGCAGCAGCTGCCATCAGGAGTGCCTGCAGCCTGCCAGATCCCCTACATTTAACTCATTTCCTATTCTCTACTCAGCTGCCGGCAGACAATAAGCTGTCAATCAGATTCCCGCGAGAACATTTACAATTATCTCCCATCTCCCACACCTCAGCATGGCCCCGTATGAAGAGCCCCATCCTCAACTGTTCACACAAGCCATTTGCAACTCTTCTATTGCCATAACTGCCCTGACTTGAGAGGTGTGTTAGGAAATTGAATTTCCTCGTGTTTTCAAACAGAAGTACTTTGGTGGCAAAGCACAGAAGAAAAATAACAGGCCTCCTACAGGCATGAGGAAAGGCAACCAGGAACGGACAAACTGCCCCAGTAATTATTATAGCATCCTGTGCAAGGAATATGACTGTTTGCTGCCTTTTTTTTTTTTTTATCTTTTTTTCAGGAAAATCAAAGTTACAAACTGAAAATGGAGGTTTTTTTCAGTTTTGTTTTTCTTTCCTTTTTTTATAAGACAGGGTGGTCCCCTCCATTCATTCCTGCAGAATTAGCCACAAAACACCACCACAATCTTGCAGCTGGCCCTGCTGCTCTGATATCTCCACTGCTGGGCTCTGCCAGAAGGAATGGGCAGACACAGCTAAGCGAAGGACTCAAACTGAGCACACCTTCCAAGCAACCAGTCTAAAAAATAACAACCATGGGCGTCATAACCATACCTTAACTTGTAGGGTCAGTTGGGGACAATGTGACTTAAAAATATTCCAGGGAGAAATCACCAAAGCTTTTGGCACACTCTCCAAACACTTCAGCCCATAAGTATGGCCAAGACAAGTCCTTGGGCCCATTCTTCATAGCACCACAATCATCACCATTGCGAAATTAGGTCAAATTCAGTACAGTCACTGTTCACTACATTGTGACTTTACTGATTTCCTGCTCAGCTGCCTGCTCAGGGGTTACTGTGGGCAATGGTGAGGAGGCATCCACTCTCCTATTAATTATTTGGGTAGCATCTTTGATGGCTGTCAAACAGAAAGACAACTATCGCCATTATGGCTCTTTTCCTCGCATTTTAATCTTCGTGCAGAGTATTTCTACAACCTTTTTCTGTTGAAAAAATAACCTGATATTTCCCCTCTCCTTTAAAATGTTTACCCTGCTCCGAATCTGCAAGGTGTAATATCATCAAGGAAGGTCAGGTTTCAGAGAAGCTAATGGCTCCGCTGTGTGCTCCCACCACTTTGAAAAGACGAACAATAGTCCCTCAAGTGTTGCTGCCGGTGGCACAGCAGCAATCCACGACGGAGGGTTAGAAATCTGAAATTAAAATAAACTGCTTAAATCCCGCAGATACAGAGAGAGATGCAGGAGACCGAATAAAATGGGACAGTCTCTTAACCCAATCAACAAAGTGCTCATTGTTCCAGTTTAAGACAAGTAGCACAGCAATAAATACTGAGCAAAGGAAGTTAACCTGTATCCACAGCCTTTGAATAAACACAGAAGTTGAAAGTAAAATTAATGCAAGGTCTTTGGCTCTTGCCAACTTCTGCTTTACTCCTTCTTGCTTGGCATTTTTGCTTTTGGGGATTTTCTTTGTCTTCTCTCTTGTTATTCCCACTTTCCTGTATCCTTATCACACAGTAAAACGACAAACAGAAGGAACCGCCAGCACACAATCAAACGATGTGAACAACAGCTCAGCTGCATTCTGCAAATCCATCTGGGTGCAGATAACCAGGAAGAAAAGGACTGGGCAAGAGGTTGACCCACAGCCCCCATGTAGCCACAGCAGCTCTTGCCTCCTTCCCACAACACTTCTCCCCACGAGTGACCAGGTGCAGCCCTGCAGATGGCTTTAACCACCAAATCCAGTATAATTGTTTACCCTGTAGGACAGTATAGACAGTATTTGGCATCTCAGAAAGATACAGGCACATTCATCTCTACTACAAGAGTCTGAGCATTCAGCTCTAAATATGAGTAGGAACAAATGCCTTGGTTAGTTTCTATTTTTCCTGATCCACTCCCATGCCAACACCTCAGCCAGTAATACAGGTTTTCACAGCAAGTATTAATTCTGACTTTGCTTTTAAATCACATTTTCTTCATTTGAGCATTATTATATTCCATAGAACCAGGCGTGAACATCATGCAAAAGGCATTCTGGTCCACGGTTGTGAATACAGCTGTGTAGGCAGAGGAATATTTGTTTTCCAAGTAATTTGTGCACATTCACAAAATTACAGCTGTCTGCAGTTCTCCTGAAATATCTGCCCTGCTGTTTACAAGTCATAAAATATAATCTGTCTTTTGTATGGTTCCAATTGGTAAATTTGGAAATATATATATATATGTGTGTGTGCATTATTGTGGTTTTTACACTCTGATTGGCTGCTCCCCATTACATACTGGCAATTAACCCTGTACAACACCAGCACTAATATGAGGAGCCACTGGCCCAAGGCAACAGCACATAGACCTTTGTGAGCGCCACAGGGGCCTCTCATGCAGGTTACAGATTGTTCATCAAGTTGCATTTCACTTTTACTCCAGTGTAACCATCCCATAAAGGCCACATGAAATGGAAACACGGGTCACAACCCAGCTCCGGACAACACGGTTACCACTTTGGCTTGAATACAGCTCACATTGGGATGGAGCTGGGAGGTTCATCAATTAATAATATGGTCAGTGACAGATCATCAAACTGGTCTTTATGTACCAATTCGTGCAAGCAAAGCCAACAAGATCAAAATCACTGAATTTGCTCTGTGGCTAGGCTGGTGGTGACAGCAGCTTTGCTTCAGATGTTTATCCATGCTTTCATATTCAGCCAAAACACTTTTAATGATTTTTAATTCTTTTTTTCCCAATGAAAGATGGAAGAATTTTCACAAGTATTTCTGATTTTTGCCTTTTGCTTCACATTTGTTAGATGAAAATAAACACTAACCAGTTTCTTTGAGAAATTTTCTGCAAGCACAAAATACCGTTTGCTACGACAACAAATTCCTTGGGACATAAATTTTCCACAGCAAATGTATACCGCACGGGCACAATAGAAACCAACCCAACTCAAGGCCCAGGGCACAAACCATGAATAATTCTTTGGCTGTAAGTGTTGACAAGGAGCAAAGTGCACAAACCCAAATATCCTATGAAGAAATAGCAGCGGGCATGATCACTGCCGCTGCGCACACCTATCTGGGATCCCACGACTCCAGCGTACTCACCCGATGGTGGTCACTTAAACCTAGGAGACACCTGGCCTGAGCTACCTAACCCAGTGCTGCAAACCATCAGGTGTCCACGGGGCTGCATAGATATGTCAGAAAAGGCTTGAAATTGAGATGTGACACGCAGGTTAATAACAGAAAAGCTGTCCCAGTTAAAAAAGCGCACGGCACAGCGAAACAACTGGGAAGAAAGCACTGGGATTTGATAAGCATTGGGCTATGCCCTGCTTTAGAAACTCTCCATCAGTGCACTCCACCACACTATGCACTCAATGCGTGCTAGCACATGGCATGAGCTCTAACACAACTCCCACAACGTAATGCGACAGAAGACCATTTTCTGAGCTGCAAATGACACCAAGGTACGGCATCAGTGACCTCTGCGGCTCCAGCCTCCTTGTGCTGCTCTCCGACAGCCATTTGCTACCTGAGTTCTACCCTTCATCCTCTGAACTCCTTTCAAAATACAACTTCAAAACTTTTTCAGCGAGACAAGCTAAACCCAGGATGTAGATTTTCCAATTAGTCTCTGTTTAAACATCTGTTGGTAGACTGCATTTAACATCAGTTATGTGAGCAAAGCACAATTTGATTAGGATGTCTGAAACGGAGCCAAAGTCTGCAAAATAATAGCTCAATTAAATTTTGTTTTGCTTTCATTTGTCTTATACTTTCCTGAGTGTGATACAGTTGCATATAATGAAGTAAACTAATTCCCTTCAAAATGAGAGATTTCAGTGCCTTTTCCATCCCCCTTCAAAGTTTATTTAATAATCTATTCCATCTTCTCCACGCTTCATCAAACTTCATCTTGACACAAAGTACATTTCTTTCTTCCTCCTTCAGCCTACTTTAAATTTCTAGGCTTTCAATGGCTTCAGATTATGCACCGTTAACACTACACCTTTAATAGATCAATAATTTATAAAAGGCAGATTACATTTATCAGGAAAATAAAAACATTTCGGCAACGCAACAGCCTTTTCCTTTGCACACACCACAAACTACTTTGCCAACCCGACGACACAGCTGTAAAACTGTCAAGCATCGAAGCCACATCCAATTCCAATTGTTTCCCTGGGTTTAGCTTCTACTTATTCTGTTATGTTGCACTTGTTGCCCTGAAACTTCAATATTAGCTCTAGAGATTTAAACACATGAGGCAAACAGCTGCTCTCCTCCACTCAAGCAAACTACATCAAAATGCCTTCTCTCTCTCTCTCTCTCTCGCTTTCTTTCCTTCTTTCTTTTAAACAAATTGCTGCAACTCAAGTATTTCTGGCAAACTCGATGGGTTTAGGGCAAAATTCTCCTCTGTGATCATCACTGCAGACTCCTCCACTGCATATTGTGTATAGCTGGAGCAGAAGCACCAGAACTTCCCCACACTGACCAAAGAAACTTTGCCTTGAGACTTAAAAAAAAAAAAAAGTCACAGTGATGTAGATGTGTACGTGATTTAAATTTAAACATTAAACATTTAAACGTTAACTTCTTTCGCACTTCTGTTGAATGAAAAAAAAAAGCCCGCTTTCTTTGAGAGATTTCTTTTATAGAAGGAGGTTTTTGATACATAGTTCTTTTCCTTTACTGTTTTTTTAACATATTTGTTGCAAAGTGTGAACACAAAGGGACAAGCTGAAATAGGTATCTGGCAGGCTCTTCCCCAGCGCGTGCTGCTGAAAGCCACAAGCACTACTGCCACTGTTCAAACCTGTTATTTTGCTGCAAAAAGGCAACCGGCTCCCAGCATCGGTCCAGTTCTGCCCTGCCCTGCCACCAGCAGTGATTTAAAATACTCCTGCAACAAAACAGCCTTAAAAATTAGAGGCAGCTGATGTCCGTAGAAGTTCAAAATGGGATATGTCCTATTTAAAATGTAGAGAGCTACTAAATATGACAACCATCTGATGTATGAAAATTATTCACAACCGAAAACAGACAGTCTGGAAATAGCTGGGATGACTTCATTTAGACAGAATTACCCAAATCTGTTTCTAATATACACAGTACACATAATAAATTTTTACAATATGACAAGGAAAACAAACTTAATAAAAGTTCCTGATCTTTTGTTACACAAGCAAGCTATAGCCATGATATGTTTATAATATTTTGCCCATGATATCACAGCTAAGTAACAAAAGCTAAGCAACACAAAAAAACAGTTACTAGGTATGACTTCACCTCGCGACTCCCGTAACGGCATCGCTGTGCATGTTGCCCCAGTGCACCACCTTCCCCAGCCTACAGCCCGCACTCAACAAGTACTCGCCATGTCACTTTTGACTAATGGTTTCCTTTTTTCCTTCTCCCAGGCACCCTCTGACTTGGGAAGCTGTGGATTTCTGTGATGAGAGTTTGTTTTTTTCCAACTACACCAGGACTCATCTGAACGGTAAGAGATTTTTAGCCTGTTTCCTTCACTCCTGGTTATTTGACAAGTGCTTGAAAACCCTGTTATAAACAATCTCTGTAGGAAAACAGATGATGTCTTACGATCACAGAAGGTAATTTTTTCAAGAACCCAACTTTCTGAGCATTTCCCAGATGCACCGCGTCAATCTTCCTGCGTTTGACTATCTCAGCTGGTTTTCCAGCCTGGGCATTTTGCCAGGTGGGCCGGACTGCCCCTCATTGTCACTTCTCTTCGATGGCACTTGCACCCACTGCTGTTATTCCAGGCTTCAGGAAATTCTCTAGCCACTGGAGAGGCTCCAGCGCTGCGCACTAATAAGTTGCAGATTGCGGCGCTTTAAGTGTGTGTGTGCACGCGTGTGTCAGATCGGGGCCACGGTTTGCAGGAGGAGGGGGGGAAAAAACAGTAGTTCAAAAATGCTGCCTACTCAAATTGACAGAAAAGTGACCCCTGCGCTTCATCAGAAATTCCTGCAGACTGACAAAATAAAGGAGTTTGCTTTTATCACACACAGTAAGCCTCATATGGAAAAATGGAAACACTACATCACTCGACCTTAGGTTGCCCCCTTTTCAACCACAGATGAATATTATGTACAAAAATTGTAAATCGATTTGAGACGTATTTAAGGAGATTCTCTTTTTCTCTATTAAAGGTAATACCTTTTAATCTCTAGATTTATTTTGTAATGTCAAGTAAATGAGAAAAACTTAATTTCCGTAACTGAATTTTGTTACTCTTAAGTCTATTTAGCATCTCTGCATGGTGTTCACATAATTTCCTACACTTTGCTTGCATCAGGAAATAGTGAGCAAGCATCACTTACCCAACACTGAGTCACAAATATTTGCCTACATTAACAGAGTATTAAAAGCCATTTTAAACAACTTAAGGAAATTGTGCTGCCCTTTGAACTGTGTGATTCACTGCTATGAGAAATAAAGAAACTTTTCCTCTTCTAAAGGCAAAAATCAGCTGCCGCAACCTCCTTGTAATACTGTCAGGTCCTAGTGTGCACCTTCGCCTCACAGATCCCTACACAAAAGATTTCTTTGCTTAATGAAACTGCTCCTGAAATTTTCCTATGCTTAGCGTTGGGTACTTTGAAATTTCAATCTTTTCACATCCTTGAACTCTCATCAACATCTTTTTCCAGACTGTGTCAATAAAATTGATTACTTGCAGTTCTGAACTCTGTTCTGCACATGGAAATAAAACAATTTGTTTTAAAGTATTTTCTGAAGAAAGCAGAACTTGGCAATCATATCTACAGGATCAAAAAAAGGAGAAAAAACGGATGAACCAACCAACCAAACCTTTCCCACAAAAAGCAAAACAAAAAGAAACCTCTCCGGTAAACAAAAGAGAAGCCACGTCCTGATTTTATCAGGACAGAAATGCAAGCTAAATTTCTGACACACGCATCATCAACTTCATGGCTGTTCTTCTGACTGATACATCTCCCTATCGGAGAGGAACAATCTTTTTGGATCATTAATACATTCATTAATTTGTTATCACTTCTAGCTCACTGTATTTAAACTGCTCCGTACTGTGGCTCAAGAGTGCCTTGACAGTGCTGGTGCAATCACGTACGTAAGGACCCCTGACTACCAGCTTGTTGAGATGCCTCATACCTACAACCGATCTGTTGCTTTTACAAGTTTAATCTCGGTATTAAGGAGCTGATTGTGGAACCACGTCGCTATAACATCTTCAGCCCAGCTGTACATCACATAAACCGCAATAGGAGGGGGCAGGCTCCCATGATTCTGAGCAGCAGTGCGTACCTTTAACTCCCTAATCTGTAATACTACAAAATACCGCTCTCGTTTCTTCCCAAGCACAAGTGGACTACCAGCAAGGGTCCAGCAGTGTTATTCCTAATTACCTTTTTTTCACTCTTGATCCTGTGGCGCTCATAATTAGTTACCTGGGGCTGCAATCCAATTTGAAGTGATGACAAGAAAGTGATCCATGAAAAAGTAATAAGTTAAATCCAATTTCAGCCTTCCTCTAATTAAATGCACATGGAACTAATGACTCAAACCCTACCATTTCAGTGATAATGGTAATTAGCGAGGTGGGAGTCGCTCTTTTTTTTCAACACTGTAGGTGTAAACCACAAGGTAAAATGGCAGGAGCACTCTTAATTACATGTGTCATTTTGTCAGCAATTTACACATTTCTGACCAGTCAGGAAGGTTTCATTTGTTTTCCCTTTCCCCAAGGTGGGTAAAACACGGCCGGATTCCAGCACTGCCAGCCCCATGGCCCTGCTCTCAACATGGTCAGAAATCACATTTTTTTAAAAAAAACCTACTCTCTAAATGTTTAATGTCAAAGCAGAAATCCTGCTAGAAACTCATACTCAGGGTTCTCTAACAAGACACAGGGCTGGAAATGAGGGATCCTGGCTTATGTTTTCAGTTTTGCCCTCCAGGACCAACTTCTTTATAACATGCAGATGCCAAACACCCAAATCCACCAGTGGCAACCACGCACCCCAGTGCCACTGGAGATCTGCAGTTCTCCGACCTTGGGCAAGTCACTTAGTATGTCTGTGCCAGGGTTTACACAACTATAAAATGAGAATATCTGCTGACGGTACTTCACATTGCCAGCTCTCCCAATATACTGGTATTTTCCTAGAAGCCACTTTTTTTTTTTTTTTTTTGGAATCATACAATTGCAGGGCAATCACAGACTTCCTTCAAGAAAAACAACTGCGTTCATCACCTTTCTGCTCTGTTTGTAAAGTTGGAAAAACTGAATAATAAAGACTTTAAAAGAAAACCTTAAAAGGGCAGCAAAAAAAGGCCCACAGGTTTCACTGAAAAAAACCCTTTAGTATCAAAATTTTCAAGCTGATCATGTAATTTTGAGGACCTGACTCAGATTTGGTTCTGTTTGTGGGGTGGATGATATTTGCACTTCAAGGCGTACTCCAAGAACTGACTAACACCTATAGCTGGGCCTAGAGATGAAAAATAAAAGAGCTCTGTGTGCTTTGGTAGAAACCACCAAAACTCAGATATGCTGCAGAAGTGAAATCGCAACTCAACTAAAGGTGGTGCCAAAATCCCCGCTGGTTTGACTGAGGCCAAATTCAGATCAACTCCTGCGTTTAAGATCGAAACAAAGATCATACAAATAGAATAAATACACCTCCAAATTTATTTCCCCACCCAAAGTATCTGCTGAGAGACAATTTCTCTACCAGTTGTTAAATTTATCACTATGTAAAATAGGTACAATGCATGTAAAACCTAAGGCTATGCAACCTGGTGCTTGTATGCTCCAAGCAAAACAGAGAATATACTTCCCTTCACCTTTCAGCGTTTGTTATGCTGTTGAGCTAATGATTTCTAATGCCATAAAAAATACTAATAACTGCCCCCAAATCAAGCTACAGTCATTTTTTTTTTCCTGCCTTCCTCTGTTTCTCAAGATATAGGGAAAAAAAAAATCAGATAATATACCATGCAAATTAAATTCTACAAAAGCCCAGTCAAAAGGCAGCTTTAAAAAGCAGCGGTATGCAAAGGCAAGGACAGCTCTGTACTCTCAGCCTCCCCCATCTCACCTTAAAAATCTAACCCAAACCCAAATTCTTTTCTTGGCTGTGACTTAAAGGGAAGATTTATTTTCTGTTTTGTCAACAGAAAACAAAAGTTTCCATCTTAGTAATTTCATTATTTCTTCTCTCCAAACACACACAGCTTAACTATCCCACAACAAATCTCATTTCATCACATAAAAAAGTCAAATGATGGGTTTCCATTGCGAGATACTGACTTGAACGTCCTGTATCTGTTTTCAGTCTGGTATCCAACTTTCAGCTAAATGCAACACATAACATTTACGTCTTCAAAAAAAATTGTATTTTTAGTATTGCCAAAATACACATGCACTTCTACTTTCTTGGGAGAAAATGGGTCTCTTGATTTGTTTCCAATCTGTGTGCTCTTGCCAACAACTAAAATGCCTGAAGAACCAAAATGAATAATCGTTAAGAGCATCAGCAATTAAAGCTGCAAATTTTAATCAATATATCTATTAATACAAAGATATATTTACCTTGGCCAGAAATAATGTGCACATTTTCAAAATCCTAAGCACCCCTGGCTTGTTAAATTATTTGTTTCACAGATTCAAGGAAATCCAGTGTCTATGGCAAATATATTATCAAATATGCTGTAGCCTTTTTTTCACTTCCAGTAATTTTTATGGGGTTGATATTTTTTTTATATTCTTTTCCCAACTGCTGGTTACTAAATCTACTCCTTAACTTTCAATTTTCTTTTGTTTGTGCCATCAGGCTGTGAAACCAGAGGTCACTGCCAAATATAAAGCACGGCAGTGTGAGATAGGCTCAAAATGTGAGTCATCGTGTATGTGGAGAATTTTTTTTTTTTGACTATCAGCAGAGTGCATCTCCACTCCCGTGTCCAAATTTTTATACACCGAATATCTGAAAATTTGCTAAAAGTAGGTCTCCAGGTGGAGTTATCAAGGTCAAGAGAGCCCAAAGACATCAGTGGAGCCTGTTGTCATGTAAATGCTACTACAGGCACTGTGCCCCAGTGCAGCCACGGGATGCCAGGCTGTGTTTAAGCACCATGGCTATTCTATCAGTGCATAAAGAAGGAATACAGGAAGTTATCCATGAGGCGGTAACAGATTAGCTACATAGCATATACCAGATTAATTTTCCATGTCTGTTTGCGGCAGTGGGGCTTACACGACAAAACCTGCCAGCCAGCACTGAAGGTAGGCTGAGCTCTTCCAGCCCCGCCTGGGACTGCAGCAGTGTCCCCTCCCGGGGCAGGCAGGACCATGGGGCATCTCATTAGGTGAACCAGCACGCCAGGTGAACGGCATCCTTTCCCCTCCATTTCATGCAAACACAGCTCCCCAGCACTCCTGTTAGGAAGCTTTTCACCAATGCCCTAACCAAGCACAGCAGAGATAAGTGATGCTTATGATATTCTTCTTATGCACGAAGTCTGCTGGAAAAAAACAGGTAATCGCTAAGCGCTGTGGCTATCCAGTGAGACATCTATATTTATAAACTAAGTGCAAAGATGACTCGATTTGTTACTTCAGTAAACTCTCAAAAAACAGGCGCGCTTCCACCACCCTTGACATTTATTCTATGTCAGCAACGGGTATTGCCTCGTCAACGCGGCACCATCCAACTTCATGAGCTGCGGGTGCTTGCGTGGGTGCAGTTTTATTCAAAAAATTCAAGCCCAACACCACCATTTCCTTTCAGCAACCGATTTTCATTGCAGGGATGCGCTCAGGGTCTGTTACATTCAAGAGGATTTCCAGTACGTTTAAGACCGCAAAAGCATCAGGACTGAGGAGGGGGGTGGAAAAAAAGACTGGGCAGTCATTTGAATCAGTGAGTGACAGGCTGGGCCAGCTCCCTGTATACATTAATAAATTAGAATTTTAATTGTATCTCTAACTGCAGGAGCTGCTCTGGTACTTTAATACATACCAACAATTGGCTATGTTATGGAATCCGCGATGTGGCCTTCACTGTTGACCTCTGCAACACAATTCCCAGTCTGACTACGGAAACTGTTTGGTTTGATCCTTTCAACTTATTTGAATCCTGACA
The DNA here is from genome assembly GCA_033558105.1 of Coccyzus lansbergi. NCBI lineage: Eukaryota > Metazoa > Chordata > Aves > Cuculiformes > Coccyzidae > Coccyzus > Coccyzus lansbergi. Next base: position 817,407 of record JAUMJK010000309.1, read on the forward strand.
AATAAGCTCACAGCTGAAAGGTCAACACAGTCATATTTCATCCTCTGGAGCTATTCTTAAGACATCTGCACAACAAAGCACTTCTTTTAGTACCTGACACTGGACCTAGCCAGCACAATCTCTCATTAAAAATGTCCCCAGTGGAAGAGTCTATTAAAAGGCATATGGATCAGCTATGGATTTACCAAATAAAATATTTTTGAAAGAATTAATATAACACTTTGGATTATGGTGCTCTACGCTGCCAATAAAATGTATATTTGCCCAATGACAAAATGTTTCATACTTTCCAAAATAATAGCTCAGCTATAAAACGCGAGGTGTTGTCCAGCAGCCTGAGCACGGGGGTGGGAGCCAGGAACACATGAATCTTAATCCTACCTCTAAAACCAATTCCCTCTGTGATCCTAAGCAAGTCACTTAACCTGCTTCCCTCAGTTTCCCAGTCCAGAACTGGGATAATGCTACTTACTTATCAGACTTTCCTTCTGGGGATGTTTTGGAGATTAGTATTTGCAAAATGCTTTGAAGATGAAATCACTACACGAAGGCTGGAAGTTGTCCACCAGGGCCAAGGGCTACGGTTAATAGCTATTCCTCACTCAGGAAAAACTCCCCTTGAAGTCAGCTTTATATAGGTAAGAACCTCAGGATCGAGCCCTCTCACTTTACTGTCAAGGCCTTTAGTGATGGGCTTTACCTTCCATATTCTACTACATATTTAAAGAGCCTAGGATCCGTATTTCTGGAGGAAAATAATCTGAAGTACATATAAAAGGCAAGAGAAGCAGCAATGCTGTCAGGGAACTCATGGTGATAGTATATCAAACTAAAAAAAAATTAGAAAGAGCAAAACAGACATGAGTTTGACAACGTGCTATGACAACAAGCAGAAAAAAAAAAAAAAAAAAAGAAAGAATTTGGGGCTACAGAGGCTGAAGCATCAGATATAGAAGAGCGAGATAAGATAAATGTCCCAGCTACAGGGTTTTGTGTGACTGCAGCTGAACTGCTGTACTCGGTAACTTATTATCAAAAATACAGTGACACGCTGCAACTGCGAAGAGAGCAATAATAAAAGCAATAACCAGCTGCAAACCAGCAAAGTGGTCAAGGGTCTAGAAGCGTTGGTTTTCAAAATACATAAAGAACTAGATACATCTGATTTGCCAAAACTGGCAAGTACATGTTAGTATCTCGGATGTTTGAGGAGTGTGAACACGAGGCAAGGCAAGGGACTGACTCAGTATTTATACAAGCAATATTACTTGGAGCAAGAGGATGGAATTAAAGTGGAAAGTTCCTGAGTGTGTGCTTTGTTATGGAAAACCTTCCAAAGGAAAATAATAGCGGTCCCACCACCGCTTGGAATTTCTAACACTAGAACAGGAAAAAAAAAAAAAAAAAAAAAGGAAAATGTGATACATGACCTAATAGGTCTTTCTTGTCTTTAACTCCCATGATTTATCCCGCAAGACTAGCAGAATGTACTCCAAAGCCACAGATGTGTGCATACCTCTTCTGTTTGGGAATACTGTATTGGTTTTAGCTTTCTGAATTCATAACAGCACAAAGCCTGATAATATTTAGATTTTATTTCTGAAAACGTCCATAAATCAGCAGACAATAAAAGGGGAAAAAAACACACTGATGATATGATATCCTAATATTTCCCAATATCCCTGACACAGCAAATAAACGGTTTGAGTGAACACAAACGGAACAGCAATCAAACAAAAATGTTAATGCAAATCTCCTATGCACACTGACACCGTAACAAAAGCTATTCCATTTTGTCATGATCAAACCCTACTAGATGCTAATAAAAGTACACGCTCACGACTTGTAAATACACCACAGGTGGGATTTTCAAGAGCCCCTAGAACCAAGTCCTCACACCACCTGTATCAGCCACAGCCTCTATGGACTTCACTGGGAGGAAGCTCCTGAAGGTCCCATCCCAACACTCACAAGTAAGACGCATTTATTCATCTTTCACAAGCCCCAGCCCCTCAAGGAGGCGCACAGACTCCCCTTACCTGAAGGGCTGGCTGCTTGTCATTCCTCTTCGGAGACTTTAATCCACTAACTTGCTGCTGCTGCTGCTGCTGCTGTTGCAGTAGAAGCTGTCGTGCCACCTGGAGAGCCTGCGAGGAAAGAGGTTTGAAAATTGAGTTTGCAGCAGACAGGGCGTGGGGAGCTAAACATAAAGCATAGGGTTGAGGCACTCCTTGGTCGTGAAGTACTGCTCCACTCCTGAAGCACCTCCACTGAGGAAAGCAGTGGCTTCCACACAAAACCAACCCAGCACTCACATGCAATGGAGCGATACCCCAGCACTCTATTTTGCATTTTGACTACGGAGAAAAACATCAGCACCTCTAGTTCAACTCCCGTGTGGGAACCTGGAGTAACTTCAGAAATCCTGGTGGTGAGCACCACACATGTTATTTTCATTCCTCACCTGGAGTGGTTCACACCCTTCCTTGCTACCAGACAGTCTCATGTACTAATGGGTTTCATGCTCCTGTTTGCCAGTGGGTCAGGTCTGATTTACAGAAGAGGGCTATACCACTGTCAGCTCTCCTGAGCACTGGAGAAAGTCAAGGAAGCTTCTGGAAGGCTATGGTGGGAAGAAGAGGAAAACCAGTGGCAGGCAGAGCCATGCCAAGTCCCAGAGATGTACTGTGCTAAAGGCTGAGGTAACTGTTAAGAGCTGGAGTGAATGCAATGAGGAGTGGGGACAGCACCTCACTCCACCCAAAACCACTAAGACCAGTGGTAGGGACTCGGATGGAATAGCAGCAGAGCAGCAAAGGGACAGCGTGGCTTCACAGGATGGATGGGAAAGGATATGATCCCAAAAGCATAAGCAGAGCATCACATGGTGGCAGATTATAGCAAAATTTTGAGTAAATCAAGGGAAAAGCGTCCCTGGGCAGTAAGCCACCCACACCATGAGACCCGATTTCTCCAGCTGGTATGGAAAAGGAAGCACAAGAAGATGAAGCACAGTGGAAAGCAGGACAAGGAGCAAGTGCCTGCCGCAGCTCCCTTCCAGCCCCTCAGCCAGGGGACTACAGGGAAGAGTCTGATCCCTGAAAGATGGGTTGTGGCAAGGCTGTTGCTCCCGGAGGATTTACCAGCACTGGACTTGGGCTTTCTTGGTCTCCTTGGAGACGTTCAGTACATGTGTAGGTGGAAAAGTGGGAAGGCTGAAGACTTCATTAATGTAAAACAAGAAAAATAGTTCCTTTGCAAGATGCCTACATGGAAGGAGGGAAAAAGCCTTCCCACTCTTACTGTGTATGCTCTCTGAGAAATTTAATTAATACCTATTTAATTAAGGAGTCAGATACACTTCACATTTCACTTGCTTCTCGAAGTTGCAAGGTGTTTCATCTCAGCGCAGAACCACCAGAAAAGGTTTGACACCAAGGACTGCAAACTCGGATCCACCATCCTCCACTAAAAAGTTGTTATTTTACGGCCTAGACCCATCTTTTTTACTTTTGAAGGAACATTTAGCAGCTACCAGGCTGAAGAACCACCACTGCGGCCAGCAGCCCAGGACAAGCCGGGAGAAAAGACCTTACCACACTCTGGCAATGAGCCCTCCTTTCAATTTAATAACAGGTCTCCACCGGATCAGAAAAGCTTTTTAAGGGTGGATGCGATTTCCAACAGAGCTTGGTGCAATGAAGGTAAAATCAGATTTTGTGTTTCAAGCTGGTTGGCGTTCAGTGCATCCACAGCATCTCTAAAACGGACCCTGTCCCCATGAGTGGTGCAAGGAGCTGCCATGCACAGACACACACCCTGGCAGGCATCTACACTCCCACACACGACCACCCCCACTGTTAGTTCAGTGTCAAGAACCAGAAGACCCTACAGCCTACTAATTAATATAATGCAACAAAGGGAACCTTTATGCAGAAAGTGTTAAGCATGGTTAAAAAAATATGGGCTTTTTTATTGAACTAGCTTATTTAGCTGTTAAAGCATCTTCAAGGGTGGGCAGAGGCAGCAGAAATAAAACCTACAAGATTTAAGGGGATGGGCAACAAATACCTACTTAATAGGGGTGGTGTATGGCTTATTTAATTAATGAATACTTGTAAAGCACTCTGAGTTGCTCAGACAAGAAGCACTATACAGTACAAGCGCAACATATTATTATATATTATTAAGACTGGCTCTGCAGAAGAATAATTCCAGGTAAATGTGCAATCAAATGATCATTTTAGTTCCCAGTAATTAGATTCAATAGGCCAAAAAAACGCACAGAAGCCTTTCTTTAATCATACACCAAACAATCAGAACATCCCTAACCTTTCAAGCTACAGCCTTTTTGAATAAAACATCATCAACTTATAGATATTATTCCAAAAAGAACCAGTCACCATATGTGTTGTCTCTTTGAAATACAGTTGCTATAGCAGACCCTGCATGCATTTCATGTGATATGATCATATTCTATCCATCCTGGCAGCTGAGAGGTTGCACAACTAAAATTGGCTGCCAGAAATTTTTGAAGATTCCCAGAACATGTAGCCATGCAAGAAATGCCCGCTTTCCACTCGAGCTGGCCACAAAGCTCTGCACAGCCTGGCACGGCGGCTGCTGCCACTATGAGCCCTTCCACAGCTGACCCCACGTCTGCAGAGATCTTTGCCCCCTGGCCAGGCTCACAATAGCAAGGCTCAGAGGGAGCAAAGGTGCACAGCACCCACATCCCCACATATCCTTCCTTGTGCAGGTTCTCCATTCAAGGTGACATCTACACCTCCCTGCTGCAAGTCCAGCTGGCACTTGTACTGGTGGGACAGGTCTCCAGCTGAGACCTGGTAGGACCAGCAATGGCAAAAGGGAGGGACCGGCATAGAGAGCGGAGAAGTGGGGGAAGGAAAGGATTAAAAATTAGTTGACTGGACGGAGCATCACAGATATAAGGAGCCAGGATGGACAGGAAAAGCAAAGGGGGAAAAATAGAAGGGCAGGTGTGGGTGTGATGGCGGCAAGCTGACAGCTCAGAGGCTGCAGCTTGAAGTGGCATTTCTCATGCCTCCTCTCTCCAGATTTCATTCTTCTGCTTACAAGTTAAACTGACAGCAATAAAAGCATTCTCACTGAACATCTGCATCAAGGACATACTGTGCCCTCAGTGGTAAGGTGAACCCAGGGATCCCAAGTCCTTTTGCCTTTCGGTACTTCCCTGCTCAGCCTTTCCTCCCTCCTGCCACCGACCAAGCACTACCCTTGCCATTTCCAAGTCTCATCCACAGTCCTTACCAATGATGGGATGCATAGAAGAAAGACGGATAGCTCAGTCCAGGAAGCACTAGCCCTCTTTCCCCTTACATGCAAAGTATTCCAAGCTCATTCAGACTGCCTTCATGAAATTAATTTGCTGATGTTGATTTAAGCCCAATGGACACTTGCCCTTATTACATCGGCACGTTCCATTTAATCCAAACTGACAAGTGTTGCACCTCTACCCTCTTCTCTGTTTCCATGCAGCCATCGCTCCCGCGTGGAACCCATTGCTGGACGCTGGCTCAGGAGCCCTGCTGAGACTCCCGATCCTGCACAGCAGTCAAGCGAGGAGAGACAAGAAAATAATTTTTGAGCATGAAGTCAGTCCCACAACCTTCATCAGCACGGAGATTCGCAAGCAGGCCTGTACATTAATAAAGCTTCCTGTGGGAGTAGATGTTGCCTTTGATTTGCATATGAATTCAATGCTAGTGAGAAGTGCCAGACTGTCAGACATGGAGACCAAAGTCTCTTATCTTTCCAAAAGCTTCTGTAGCAGTTTCCCCACATTTCCTTAATCATCTGCCTTGTCCTCAACTTACTGAACAGGCAGTAGAGAGTAAAGCTGGACTCGGTTCAACTCCTGCTGCTGCCAAGTCCTGAAACAAGGGTGCCAGGACTGTTTACTGCTAGCCAACAGCTCTGCTAACGTGGCCCTCTACTCACGAGCGCTGCTCTGACATCTCCAAGCTCTTTTCACACATTCCAACCCAGTGCCATGGTTACGTCCTATATCTCCACCACATGCTTGCACTTCTGCAAGTGAACAGTTGCTGGGGACTGTGGTAAACCAGCAACTGAGTTCTCCTTCAGGGGACCAGCAAGCAGAGATGGCAAGAGTGTCCCCCAACCCCAGAGGTGCTTCAGGTATCTGGGGCTGTGATTAACAGCAACCACATTACATGCTGTCTATCTGTGCTGCTCAAAGACACTGCAAGCCCTGTCATAGCTGCTTGGGACAATCGGACCCAGACAGCAGTCCTGGCCTCCAGCAGCTAATCAGATAGCATCAGCAATCGTCCTTCCCTCTGCATCGAAATGCAAATAGGAAATCTTCCCACTTACTGAAGGAAGAGAATGAAAAGCATCACCTAGCAAACACGTCTTCCGAGTGCCATGGTTTTTGGTCGCTATCAACAGGGATTTGAAAGGATGACATCGGGAAAAGGCTCACTACCAACTGAGTCATCTTGATCCTGCTCAGTGCCATGCCTAAATGCAAGATACAGTAAATGAACTCCTGAGCTATTTTCTTATCCGTTAGGAAATCACCCAGAGATAAGCAGATTTTCTGGCATAAAAAAGAGACCAATAAAAGAAAACCGAAACACCGTATTTTAGAGACATTGCACAAACTTGGGATGATATTTGGGAGTCAACATTATAACTGCACATCAACTGTGGGATTAATCAAGTCTGCTTCATTGAAAGATACCACGGAGTAAGTGGGAAGCCCCATTGAAAATCCCTCTCCCTGTGCCTGGGGATGTGGCAATCATTTAATCTTTCCCAACTGGTTAAGCACTTGTGGGGGAAGCACACATGAGAGATGACCAAGGCAATTTTACTGCAAGATAGACAGAATGCGACTTGTTTGCCCAGCTGTTGTTTGCCCAGAGCACCCGGCACTGCTATCACTCGAGTTACTGTTGTAATTCGACATTTTCACACAAGCAGCTCAATCTTTTGGTTTCACCATCCTCTTCAGGCAAGTTCTGCTGGAAGGGTAAAAACACAGCCCTGCCTCTGACTTTATGCGGACAGAAACCCCCAATTCGGGAAGGGGTCTAAGGAAGGGAAATATACTGGAAAAAAAGTGTAGAAATGTAAAAATAGAAATGCTGCTTAAATACCATATACTTGCTTACAGTATTAGTACATAAGGGAAACAGTAACAAGATCCAGTCCTATGGAGCCTCTTGCTAACTTATTCCACCGCTGCAGCCAGTAGCACAAGGCAGCAACTCTCCAACTGTTTTTCCATCAGCCTATTTCTATTGAAGAAAAAGAGCTCAGGTTCCTCCCTGCCCATCTGCTCAATTAGATATTATCATCAATCAGCTATTAATGAAATACGAAGACCTACAGCTATAATGGGTCTGACTCTAAAGCCAGAAGCATCTTGTTTCTGCACCTGAGGTTTATCAGGCATGGAAAGACTGATCCAAGAAACCGTGTAATGTATGGAAAGGTATGTTTGTTGGAGGGTGGAGAGATGAGCAACAGACCTAAGGATGCAAAAGAAACCAGTGCCCTGTCTGACTGCCAGTTCCAAGGGCAGTTGTGCATCAACAGCCCCCGAAATGGAGAAGCACGCACAAAGAAGTTGTAGGAAGGGTACAAACCAAAACCCCACGTGCTTTTACAGATTCCTAAGGATTTTGGGCCTTTCCAGGTGGACAAAGCTGCCCATCAGGAAAGCAACTTGAGAAAGGAGGAAGGAAGCGTTCCCAGAAATCAGAGATGGTCCCACAGCCATCCAGTGCCCAAGCAGTAAATCTGGAAAGTTGCTCCGCAGCCAACATCATCATCTGTCCATTATTTCAGTTATGGTCATTAAAAAGCAAAATATAACACAACAAGCACAGAAAGATGAGACAGAAAATATTTTAAGAGCAAAATCTGTCCTTGTAAAAAATATAATGCTACCCCAGTCTCAGACTCCAGAAGCGAGACCTTCTGCATTGACCTCTGAGCAACAACAGAAAGCCAGATCCTTACACAGTGAAGGTTGCTGCTAACTGCCTTTTAGGCGAAGCAGGACTTAGCAGCAAAAGGCATGCAGCTCTCCCACCATCTACATTTCCCCAAGTTTCACAGTGGCTTTAGGCACTGAGGGACCTCTAGGACAGCAGTTAAAGGGGCCTCTCCCAGGGGAAGCATGGCCCACCTCTCAAAGAGTGTCTTGCTGTCATTTAGTCTCGCAAGGCAAGTACCTTTGTTTCTCCTGGGTGGGACGAGGGGGGATTTAGACTCAGCCAGCAATTTCTCTTCTTTCTCAGCTCCCATCTGTCCTCACACCCTGCTCCACTCCACAGCTGCTCCCAGCAGAGCGGCAAGATGCAGCTCACAAGCTCAGATGCACCCGAGCTTCAGAGCTGCTTCATGTCTCTCCCACTCCTCCCTTCTCTATCTCCTCTCCTTGTGACACTCTCTTCTCCTGGAGCAGCAGATGTAGAGGAGCGGTGGTAGGAGGCAGACACATTGGAGGGGAGCCTTGCTGCAGCTCTCATCCGACAGGCTGAGGAGCCGCACAACGCGTGGAAATGGGTGAGGAGTGGAGCAGTATGCAAAAAGGAAAAAAAAATAGTGCAAAGCGACGGCAGTGGGTAGTGCTGTTCCTCTGGGAGGAACAGAACAGGGGGAGGTGAGAAGAACCAACTAGAGAGAATAGGAAAAGAACCAAAATGAAGAGGAGGAATAAAATGTAGAAGATGCAAAAAAGGGAAGCAGATGTTCTTGCAGCACTTATTCCCTCTGACATTTGTACCCAGCTCTTTCATCTTCCTCCAGAACTGGGAAACAAGCTGCTACATGTTCTATCCCTGTTCCCACCATCCTGACCCTCTATACCACACATTAAAATGAGCCAAGGCCAAGAGCTCCCAGCACCACAGCAGGGAAGCCTGGGGATAATTAAAGGCAGAGCACAGGGCTCCGTCATTGGACACAGCTAGGATCCAACGTAACCTGGTGAAGCAGGCCTGCCAACTGGCTTCCTCATCAGCCTTGGTTTCAAACCACTATCATCCCCAGCTAATCCTTTCTTTCCTTGTTTCATTAAATAATCCTCCTCCATCTACCCTGTAACCAACTCCAATCAACAGGTGCAGCAGAGGGATGCTATGAGCCAAGAAGACGCTGCAGATTGCCTGTTCCCAGTACCTTGCTAAGCTGCAGCTCCTCTGCAAGGCTGGCTCCATCCAAGGGGCTACCAGCCAGCTCGTCAAAGAGAAGAGCTTCAGCATCAATCCTTTACTCAAACAGAATGATCAGCTGCCCCTCCCACCCCCGAAGGCTTTGCTGAGATGCAGCAGACTGATCTAGCCAAGTGACTAATAGGTGATTCCCATGCTGAGAAAAGAAAAGGGACCTGGAGGTCCACATGCACAAATCCCAGCTCATATCCTGTCCCTGATCCGGCGGGGGCAGGCTTGGAGCAAGGGAGCTGGCAATGTGCCTCTTGCTGAAGCATCTCCTAGAATAGTTCAGTCATAAGGAAAGAAGATGAGTCTGTATTTTTCTTTCAGCAGGCTTAGTTTCTTTCCTCTAGAATAGATCCTGGCTATCAGCTGAGGAGATCCCCTCCAAAAAAAGGCACTGGAAACAGAAACCCCTTTCTTCCAAACCCACAGGGTGGAGTTGACTGTGCCCTAGCCCTGCTACTCTTCATCCTCATGGGTGTTGAGGTTAATTCTGCCAGCTGGAGCGAGGAGGAGACTTGATGCTCTTCCTGCCCTGCCACACCACAGTCCATCCCAGGTCCCCACATGCTATACTGGCCCTGCTGCAGCAAGGACCCAGCCCAGGGAACTAGAGGGATTTGTCTCCAAATTTTAATTTTGTAATTTATTCATTAATTCCACCAACTAAGGAGGGGAAAGGTGGTCAGGGTATTTTCTTCAAATAACCAGATGGGGGTGGAAGGGGTGGGCAGCAAGGAGCAGCAGGGTAAGAGCTCAAACTCAGCAAACCACAGAACCCTGTGAGCTCCAAACCAGCCACAACAGTGACAACGGCTACAAAAATCCCTTTCTTGAGGCCCAAACGAAATCCTCAGGCGGTTACACTGTAAAAAACACCTTCTGTCTCCTCTTCTAAAGAGTCACAGTCAAGACTCATCAAAGCCATTTAAAAAGCATCTGGCAAAAAGTTCCCAAACATTAAAAATGGCTCGCTCTATTTTGGCATGTCAAGATTCACAGCATGTAGCGGTCTGTACCAGCAAGAAAAGAGGGATGGGCCAACACATCCTGGTAAAATGAGAAAGGATACAAATCTTGGCTCCCTGCACAAACTGAACCAGAACTGAACTGTGTCTGAGTGATGAAAAAAAATCTTATGGGATTTCCAGCTCGTTTCTGTAGGCTTGAGATCAGATTCTGAACTACTGTGTTTATCCAAAAGTGAACCAGACCTTTGAATATTTGGAGGACTATTCACTGCTGAGCTACATTTTTCTTGGATGTCAAAAGCACGGGAAGTTCTCATATTTTTTAATAGCGAAGAGGGGTAAGGTGGGGAGGGGCGGGGGGGGGGGGGGGGAGAAGGAAGAGTGCCTTTTTGTTGCTACAACATAAATAGTATATTGCATACAGCTGCTCGCGCGCTTCCCTGTGTGGTCAACAAAACAGGGAACGTATTTTAAGCTTGTTTTCCAAAACACTGTATGACAAACTTGCACACAGGGGCCCATGAAACAAAGTCCCCGAGCGTGGATATCTCACCATGTACTATCGGACGCCTGCCACTGCTCTGTGAACAAAGGAAGCAAAATCCTGGGACAGCCCAAAACCTGGGAAACTAATGCTGCAAATCACATCTCTGTATTTCGAGCCTATGGCACAACCTAATGTAGAACAGCTTCTGAAAACCTTAACTTTAAAAGATCCTGGTGTGGCGAAAATAGGGGAGGGTCAGACGGAGGCGACAAAAATGATTAGAGGCCTCTGCAGATACGAGGGAAGATTGATAAGGGTGGGAGTGTTTAGTTTAGCAAGGGATGAGTAAGAGGGGAGATGATAAAGTACACAAATTGTGACTCGGCCTGAGAAGGTACATCTGGCGCTATTTGCCATTTCTCATAATGCAAAAGAAAGGGGACATTGAATGAAGTCAGGAAGCAACAACAACAAAAAAAAAAATAAAGCAGATAAAGGGATTATTTTTTTCTTTCTTAATACACAACTTATAATTAGTCTCTGGAACTTACTGTCACAAGACATCACCAGTGCCAAGAGCATAGGGAGGACGCAAAGCAAGGATTAGACATTTGCACAGATAGTAATGAGAGCATTTACAGCTACTTTTGGTAGGATAAAAGTATAAATCAGGGCACAATTGTTTATGCTTCAGGGCACAAGGCAACCTTTAATCGCTGGAGGCTAGGAGGAAACTTCTCCCTGTGGACAGGTCCTCTAACTGTCCTTCACAGGCTTCTGCTCAAAGCCTACAGCCAGGGATGGAGAGACCCTCTGTCTGACGGGATGCTCCCACACCTCTGTCTTCTTAGGTACCTCCATCCCACGCTGCCAAGCCCAAACCCCATTCCCCAACCCATCTCAAACTCCCTTGACTCCTGGGGAGCCGCTGGGCACAGAGCTGGCAGCCCATGTCACCTGGCCCAAGCCACTCATTTCCTCTTTCTGCTTCACATTGCATTTAAGTTTCATGTCCTTATTTTGCTGGCCCGTACTCTCCCTGGTATTTTGACTGCCATTCTTACCCTCCCTCTTAAACTAAACTTGCCACTAGAGTCCCTGCCGCCCATCGGGGCCCTGCTGGGGCTCTGCCCTCCACACTAAGTGCTGTTCCCCATCAGTTGGCGGGCAAAGCCTACACCTCCTCCTCCCTGGATCCACCAGCAATGTGTACACCAGAACGTAACTTCAGGATGTCAGGTAAATTTTCCTTATTTTGATGTGAAGCCATTCCATGGAGGGAATCTCTGTCCCTGAGGAGCAGGAGGGCCTTCCTGCCAATAGAGCACTGCAGGGCAGCGGCAGTCAGGCACTATTACGGAACGCAGAGCTCATCAACGTGCTGGAACTGACATGCGATTCAGAGAGACAAAGAGGGATTTTGAAAGCAAGTCAGTCTATTAAATTTATACCTACCTGCACAATGTGAAACAAACCACATCTCAGTTTCCTTTCATGTGCATGACAGTCTTAACTTGTTTCTTTTAATCCCGTAAAAGCAACATGCTTCCCAGAGATGAGGCAAACCTGTATTTTACTTCCTGACAGTGATTTAGTTTATAGTTGGGTTGTTTTGCTTTTTTTTTCAGGGAAGATAATGAGTATTGTCCTAAGCTGGTACCACAAAGGAAATACACGCTACATGCTAGACACCTGGCATTTAAAAAAGAATCACATAAATCGACATCATCTACAACGGACCAAATACAGCTGCAACAAAGCTTCCAGTAGTACTCTCCAAGGTTTTCCTGAGAAGTCAGCACCCTTCTACAAATCCAAAGTGCCTCTCATGTAGTCAACTGTACCCGAAGTCGGACTGGGGAGAGGACCCAGGATGAGCTGAGGCAGAAATGACTATGTAGTAAATCCAGTAAATCCAAAGGAGTGAAGCAGCAATCCATGGAAACATTCCACACAAGAGGGGGTTTGAAGTGCCTTTAATTCCCAGCTGCAAACCCAATATGCTGCCAGAAGGCGGAGACCGCCAAATACAAGGGGTTAATGGCCTTGCTAAAGAAAATGACACACATAATTTCCTTTTATCATAAAACAATACGTTTATTATTTTCTGTATATCTGTTAAAGGGCACGGCCTTCTGAGTGGAAAACAAAACACAGCTCGGTCACATGTTTATTTGCTTCAGCTACTCCCTTTCCCTTCTGATAAATAATCAAACATGCCATCCAGAAAAAACAAAACCAGTGAGCTGGGAAATTTGATGGTCATCAAATAGACTAAGATACCAAGAAAAGCAGCCCACTGTTCCCACAGTGAGTTTTCTGCCCCACACCTACACTAACATCTGAGTAAATAACTTCAGTCACTCTTTCCATTTTCCCCATGCAATTACTCCTACTGTTAAACAAATTGTCCTTAAGGCAGTTGCAAACACCATTTTTTATTCCTGCAAAGTAGAACAACTTCTGAACATTAAAAAGCCAGACTAGCAATATATTTTAAAAATATGTTTGTTGTACTTGCGGTTTGGCTGAACACACAGCTTGATTTCTCTCTCGCTCGGTCTCTTTTCTAGGAAGATGGGGGTTTACAGTTTAAAATTTTAAAGTGTATTTGGATCTCAGAGAGGCAGGAAAAGCCTCGAGAAGGATGGGTTTTCTCCACAGGGCAGGCAGCATATTTTCCATTTTCTCTTACGTTTCACACTATGTGCTTACAAAAAAAAAAAACCCCAAACTTACCTGCTGTTTCAGAAGACTTTTGAGGGGGGAAGAAACAACCAAGAAATATCAAGTAGTTTTTTAAGTCACTTGAACATGTTACAACACGGATTACCCAGAGGATCTACGCTATCTTCCAAAAACCCCTGAAGACCATTCATACAACAATCATTAATACTGAAAAACTGCAGAGAAAATCCCTCACGTGAGAAGTTAACAACCATTACCCGGAGTGAGTGCGCTTTCCCTTTCCTTTTCTAGTACCACAGGTCTAAACAATAGTAATATGAATGAGATAATAGCCATGCTTGTCTCAGCAGCCTGATTTTTATTAGCATGAAATTGGTACAAATATTAGCGAGGCTGGTTCGCAAGTGGTGCCAGAGCCACGACGCAAACAATTTGCAGAAAACAAAAGCGGCTCGGCAGGCTTGAACCTCTCTCTTTTGCTGCCCAGAACAGCAGCCACGCTTCCTTTTTTTTAGGGGGGTTAGTTCTTCTCTTCTTTTGCCACTTGTGCAAATGCAAGAAGCCACAGCACCCGGCGAGCAGCAGGGCCAGTGACACACGACCTGCTCCCGCTCCAGAAGGATGTCGCAAGGCGATGAGTGCCCTGAAAGAGGACTTGGTCCTCACCATGGTTCTCCACAGCCATGCCAAAAAACCCACCCTCACTGTCAACACCACAGTAAGCAACATAAACCAGCTTCTTTTGCTTTTAAACCTCAGCAATTCCCCACTCCTGTGCTGCCAAGCTGCCTGTGCAAGGCGACACATTAGAAGTTCAGCCCTGTCTGTACGCTCCTTTTCTCTGAGCGCTCGCAGAGAAAATGAAGAGTTTAACAGAGTAAGCTCTTACTGTCTGCCTTTAGATTTCCGTCTTCACGCTGGAGATGTGTTTCTGGCTGTTTCTGTGAAGCGGGGGCTGAAGAATGGTAAAAAGATGTTTGAATAAACAGGAAGTGCTGTGCAGCCGGAGTGCAGGCTGGAGGGAGACGGCGCTGGAGCTCTGCCCTTCGCCGGCAGCCACCGCGTCTCTGCCTCCACAGTAGCAACCTCTGCTTTTTGCTAAATGACAAAGAAACCGCAAAGCATTCCTTCCCTAATGCTTCCCTTGCAAAGTGGTGGGATCGGCCGGAGCTCACAGGTAATCTCCAAGTTGGGTTTAGCGCTACACCAGGCGCAAAAACCTAGCTATGCCGCGTTATTAAGTTCCCTGTCTGTAAGTAGAAACATGCAGAACTAATTATGTCCCCAACTAGACCAAACAGCAGCAAAAAGCGCTGCACCTAGGCAAATCCATATTCGCACGTAAGTTCAGCCAAGTTTGACTTCCCTACCCTCCTCAGAGCTGTGACTGGCTCTTAAAACAGGCTTGCGAGGCTGCCCAGGCTTCAGAGCTGTTTTCTCTAACTGCGTGAACTGAAATATAAACATCCACCCAAAAAACCCACAACTTGTCTTGGGTGCAGGACTTGCATCCAGCATCTCCAAAAGTGTGTGTTTAGCATTCAGGCAGATGCTTTCCCTTCTTTGGCGTCTCCTTCTCCTCCCTAAAACAAACTACCTATTTAGCAAAAGATGACTAACTAACTGTCTCCCCACCTAATTATCGAAGCCCTGTCTTCTGTCATATTGATGACATGACACAGATATCGTCAAGGAAAAAGTAAACTGGGGCTGGCACTCAAAGGCAGCTCGTGAAGAGATGAGCAGCCGAACAGCCATATTCAATAAAAAAGAGGAACAGGATTCCTTTAGAAAATGTATTGCTGTTGTGGCAACGTGCTGTTGCCGCTGAAGGGACTGATTTGTTATTTAGCATGTAGTCTTGGACTGTCTGTCATTCTGGGTGCTAATGCTCTGCTAAAATAACTCATTGGGAGCTGTCAGTGGGATGTTTACATAGGCCCCCAATCTTTTCTTCATACAAGGAAATTTTTTACTGGAATTCATCTTCTTTTGATCTCACATTCAAAGCAACAGCAGCTTGATAGACATGCAAGTCTGAAAGCAAATCCAGACGCTGAAGATAAACCGCCAGAGTATGACAGGCAGGAGCATCTAAAGCTTATAAAAATGAAGAGAACAGCATGTCGTCTGAGTATTACAATAGCAGAAATCAAGAGACATATTAGGTGGAACTGATCAGCCACAAAAACAGTTCAAAAGGCAGATCACAGAAACAGAAGACTAAGCTAGGGAAAAAAATGGAAAGATCTGCTTTACAGAGGCATCACCTCCTTTCTGAGTACCACAGTGTTTCCACTCCAGTGTGTAAACTTAGGGGGGGAAAAAAGAGGAGGGCTTGAGCCTTCTCCACTAACTCAGCAGTTCTCACCTTCAACTCACCAATTAATCTGCCAAGTGTACATTTCAATTACATGTTATTCAAAGTGAAATAAAAATAGTACTCCATGTCTAGCCCAGCTCTCCAACGCACCACAGAGAGAGGGAACTGGTGCCTTTTCCTTAGGAAACAGGGGAATCACATCTACTCCAAGGGAAAAGAGGGGCCCCGGCTGCAGTCCCTGTTACCATTTTAGCTCGTACACCTTTTCAAAGAGCTGAGTCTTGGGATGCTCTTGAGCTCTGCCTCTTTCATATGATGCAGAAACCTTAGTTCAGGAGACAATTTTATTTAAATTGAATTAGTTGTACCACAGAGTCCACAGCTACATACCGGAGACAACATTTGCTGCGAAAGAATTGCTGAAACTTTCTCCAGAAACCCATACATTTTTAATTTTTCTTCCCCAAATAAGCTTCTTATTCTAATTGAAGTCAGCAAATATAATGAAAAAGTAATTCTCAAACAATTTTGTACTTAGAGCTGTTTGTTAACAAACACTGAACAAGCAGCAGTGTTAGGTTAAAGGGCAGCAGGATTCCACATTATAATTTAGCCTGCGGTTATTTCTGATTAAGAACACCCTCCGGGACAGCAAAGCAAGATCTTCTTTTGCAGCAGGCATGGCTTTTAAAATTAGCCTCTTCTCCATAATAAAACCAACAGGAAAACTGTGGATTTAAAACTGTATTAACCAATTTGATGTAGTGCAATCAGTTTATGTCTCGCTTTCTGCAAAACACCATTCCCTGCCGTAGTCGAGTTACAAATGTAGAAATGCTTCCTGGATTCTGAAACTGTTGTAAGAAAGTCACCTTCTGTCATGCTTATGTAGCTATCTAATGTGCTAAAGGCTGATTATTTATCTTTAAACTGTACTAGTTTAATCTTTTAAGGTCACCACTAATCTGCTCCAACCCTTTAAAAAATAGCAGCTTTCAAGACTTACTGCTGGAATAGCGAAACTCAATGCTGAATGTCACTGCAACGGATACATTAACCAGAATAAGTGCAGTTTTACAATGTAAACACCAAACATAAATCCCCACCTAAATGAGAAGAAAAATACGATCTCCAGGCCAGGAGAAATGTCAGTAAATAAGAACAACACTGTATTATTTCACAGAAATATCGTTCCAAACCATGTTGCCATTTCCCTCTCCTTCCCATGCTGTCCCAGTGCAAACCAGGCAAAACTTGGGTATCATTTGAAGGATCACTAGGTGCGTTTTCTTTATCTTTTCCCTTTGGCAGCAGCAACTTTGCATGCCTGCTGCAAAACCTCAGGACTGCATATGGAAGTCACTGTAAACCCCAAAACCCCCTCGCAGGTTACTTGCTTGCAGGGGCTGCACAGTGGCCCTTCTATAGTCAGTTCTTTTCCCCTAGACTTCTTCTGGACTTGAATGTCACAGTAGACCTTGAATGTGAAATGGCTTCAAGCTAATTGCTTTAATTGCTTGAAGATGTGCAGGCAGGTGAAACCCGATCCCCTTGGCCATTGTAGAGACCAGGAACAACACAGGAATGTTTACATAGTGGTTTGAGTTTAATAGACAGTAGAGCTGAGTTTCAGACAGCTAGCAAAAACACAGCTAATAGGTGACCTCTTAATGTAGTCCTCCTTTTTAAAAACAAAATACAATTTCATTTTATACAGGGCAATGTCCCTAAATGCCAAGGTTATCTGCTTGACTTTTAGAGTGAGCATGCACTGCATTGCACCTGACATTTATACCAGAAACTCTATCCTGAATGCATTTCCCTCTACCTTAAAACAAAAAGCACTTTATGTGTCAGTCACCTTACAAACACATCAGACATGGGATGGGGTTTCCTATTACAGCGCAGACATTTTAATTTAAAATTGAGTGTTTTCCACCTCTGTGGTACTCCTTTTGCCCCCAAAAACCACATGGGAGGGGATGTAACCTGAAACACCTTTCCCAGTGCATCCCTGCCATTCCCTCACCTGGGCACTCCCACCCTGCAGCTGGGATTGGCACAAGCCTGTGGTGGGATCTTCTGAGAAGACCAGATACAACTTTTCACGACTTTTTCTGTTTTCCAGAGTTTCGAATATATTTACTGCACAATGTGAAGATACAGACTAACTGCAATGTGCTCCTTCAAAGGCTCAGCTTGGTTTCACACAAGGCACAAATTCAGCAGCTCTTCCTGAGGCAAAACTCCTCCTGACCGAGAACTGCAGCATTTGGGGTCACTGAGAACTACGCCTGCTTTCCAAGAATCATGAGGTAAGTAAAACATTTGAAACCAGCCAAAGACCGGCAGGCAGGTATAGAACAAGCATAGAAAACAAAGCAGAAACAGTGATTTTGGCAGTAGCAGTAGCATAAAGACACTTACTGTAAGGCTAGTCCAAAAAACAAACACGGAAAGCAGGCAATACCTAACACTCACTTTCCTGGCACAGGTGCTTCAAGTTTTGTGGCCAGTCTTAAAACCAGTTAAAATGACTTGCACTGGGTGGATATGAGGAAAAAATCATGTATTACCTACTAGACAAAAAAGAATACATAAACTAGTAGTGATGTAGGAAGGAAAAAGGGAAGGTAAACTGAGGAACAAGACTGGAAAAAGCACACATGCACAGAGGTAGAGGAGAGGGGCCAAACAAGCATGTATTTAACGCTCAAGAAAATGGCAAACAACCTCCAAACCCACAGTCTGGCAAGGAAAGGGCATTTCCAGCCTGCTCTTTGCGATCTTGTTCAGAAAGTTTCAAATTCTCTTGTACTTTATGGTGAAAATATCATCCACCGCTGGGAGAAGAAAGAGGAAGGCTGCTCCAGCCCCTTCTGGATGCAACTGTGGTTTGCAGGAAGACAATAGATGCCGGTTGCTCTGCTCTACCTTGCCTCTTATTCCCAATCCTCAGAAGCAAATGAGTAACTGATCTTAAATAATACAAAACAAAGGGAACAATAGGAGACAGAAAGCAAGCTGGGCTACTCGGGAACATGCCTCTTTCTGTTGAGAGAAAATCTCACTGGCACACACGTATGCAGAGTTGTTGTCCCATGTGTCTCCCTCATCACCTCCAAAAACCTCAAATTCCAGAAACGGTGAGGTTTTAATGGATTTTTTTTTTTTTTGTACCAAAAGAGAGAAAAAAAAAAAAAAGTTGAGAATAGAAAAAAAAAAACCCAGTGTCAATTTAAAGATTTAGTATAAACTAGTTCAAGCCTGTGGGAGGAACGCTAAGTGGAAAAAGTAAACATGGTCCCCCCAAGTAGTTCCCCTGGAAGCGGAGCAGGCAGCCAGTGCCTGGTACCGCCGGCTGCCCTGCGCCGCGGGGAGGTCAGCCCAGCTATGCTAAACTGACAGGTTCAGTTTACAGCAGGCCAGCACTTTGTTTGGATATACTGGCCTTGCTCACCGCCAGCTTAACAACAGATGGCTAGAAAACTTTCATTATGTTGCAGAGGGCTGAACTGCAAACAATCGGGAAAAACTGTGAAAAGTTTAACTCTCTGCAAACCGAGCGGGGAAGGGCTCGTCTCACCAGCCCGCGTCCCGCTCCCACCCTGTGCAGGAGCGCCTTTAAATTAATTAAAGCGGGATGGGATGATTAATCATACCTGGTCGCAGTCCTGGGGATGCTTGGAAAAAAAGAACATGCGATTTGACAAGGTCATTTCAATAAAAGTAGCATTCCAGACGAAAAATGGACTTTGACGGATGGCAAAGCTGATTTTACACCTTCCTCAAGCCTGTGGCCTCAAGAAAGTTACAGAAAGTTTTGGCAATAATCCCCCAATCGGGGTGTATCAAGAGCTTTCCGATGAGCGTTTTTCCATCTCCAGAAACAGAGCTTCTGTACCTCAAATTCCCACTTCAAACTTCTGCACTTGACAGCATGAGAAGGCCGCCAAATAATCTAGCACACAGATCTGAATATGATTTATCCAAATCTGTGTATAATTTAAATATTCATTAAATTGATTCAATTCATATGCACCCTAATATCTTTTAACGCTCTAAGGCAGGTTATAAATGCACCTTCCGAGGTTTAATTCAATTGACAATCTTATATACATCTCATCACTGGAAACGCATTATTTTATATTATTCAAGAAATGAACAAATCTGTTTCCCACAAATGTATTTTAAAAGCTACTCTTTCCTGTTATTGAAAGAAAATTGTGTTTATTACTCCTTTAGCATAGTGTAAACTCATAAACGTCAACAGAGAGTACAAGGAAAACTGTCAACTAAATATTGTTTCCTTCATGAGCTGCTCTTCCAAGTCAATTACGCCTTTCAACTTCTGGGGCATTGTATGATAAACTGGCAGTAAAAATCATTCACATTAATATACCATGGTGCCTTGCCTGCAAAAGGTAATTAAAGAAGTAAATGACTCATAAGAATAGACATATTAGCTGCAAAATGAAAGGCAACTGAGCTGCCACATGAAAATATGTACCATTAAGATACTGCATTTTCATATTCCTGTAATCAGCTTCAGTAGACTAATGCTTATTTAATCCAGTTCTCTGCTAAGTCCATCAACAACTGTTTTTTGCTGTTTTCTCCTTGACTGAACATTATGTGTGCAGGTTTGGAATAAATACTGCAATAAGATTTTTGCATAGTCAATTGAAGAACAGGTTTTTTATCTTTTAAAAACTATTTTTCTTTCCCACCAAGAAAAATACAGCAGAGAAGGATATCAAGAAGCCCCCCCAATTTCCTGGGGTTCTTTCAGTGCCAATACACTTTGAGTGAAATACATACCCCACACTAACATTCACCATTTTGATTTGTGAAACTACTAGGAAATACAAGCCTAACGACTCCATCTTCCAACTTTCCTATTCTTCACATAGAAAACACCTTGCCTTGTTAAGGCAGATTTTCATTATGGTTAGAAAAATCGGACTGCTTTTCTCTTTCTGAAGCCGGCACAAGGAGAGAAGCAGGCACTGGTAGGTTTGGGGAGGAGGTGGACACACAGACTGTGGAACCCAAGAGGCATCACCCTTGAATGATATACATCCCCCACCGAGATGCCCTCCCCATGCCTGGCTTTTGGAAAGCTTCAGATGACAGAAGACTGAAACTCCAAACCCAGAAAGACATGGTCTCAGCATCCCACCCTGAAAGTGGGACCGTCAAGCTCAGCGACAAGATACTCCTGATTTTTAGGAATGCCTTTTGCTGGGAGCTTGCCCTGCCTTCAGGCAATGTGTGGTGCACATCTCAGACCACCTCTGCTCTCTGGCCATCAGATAAACACAAGCCTTTGGTAAAGGGTGTTGGGTTCAACTTCCCAAGCAGTGTCCCTTGGCAGGGAGAAGGCAAAATTCAGAGGCCAAAGAACACTTCTCTCCATCCTCCAAAACAACACCCTGCAAACACTCAAACATTTATAACTCATCCTGTATGCAAGCAGTAATTAAAATATCCTTCTCATCACAATAATAGCTCTGTAAGGCCGAGATCGAAACTGCTTTTGACTGCACAGCTAACACAATTATTTCATTTTCTAAAGTATAGGGTGGAGTTAACTACAGTATCTCAGCTATCACTATGGTGCGACTGTTGACAAATGCTGACTTTTCTAAATGGCAGATGCTCTGTATGTACCATCCATCCGTTATTTATTATGCCCGACGTAGGTTTATCCTTGCAAAAAGAGATCTTTCAATAAAAACCTGAACACAAGGCTTCGCAACCTGCATTATATGTTGCTTATTTATCACTATAAGTACAAAATAGTATAAGCCTTAAAATGTAGGATCAATCATTATTTAAAGTGTATTATTGCTTCTCCATTGGGGCAGACATCACTTTGTATCCACAATTAATGAGCTCTAGTCCTTTTTCTAATTAAGGAACAAAGGTTCTTGTGTGCAGAGTATAGAGTGACACTGTCTAGAGAACACACTTCTAAATAGAAGAGAATCCTTCTAATTACCTTAAAATAGGATTTTTAATATCCAGGAACATAATAGGATCAAGAAATTAGAGCATTTTCAGCAGCATTTACAAATAAGTCATTACAAAACATAATGCATCCCTAAAAATAGTGGGACCTTACGGAGACTAGTGCCAAACAGTTCCATAATTATACGTAATTAACCTTTGTGCACTGGTACATAGAAAATGCAATACAGAAATTATTTTATATATGTGTATACATTGAGAGACATGTGAAAAAAATGACGAGTCGGCTCTTAGAGCATAGAATACTTTTAGGGATGTGCAGATTAGGATCCAAACACGTAATTAAGAAAGCCAGAAAGGCAACCTCGCTTTATACAGTAATTAGGGCTGTTAGAAATAGGATACTGTCTCTTAAAAGTGTTACAAATATGCCACACCACAAAATAACCTGCACTGCTGGGAAAGTATACTTGCTATCAAGGGCAAAGCTGCTATACACTGAGGTAACAGTAAATGACAGACTGTTGTTCAAGTCCATTAGCTGCTATGTGATAGGAGCACATTCACTAGCACACGACCTGTGAAAAATCTTAGATCTCTTTAAATCTTTGAATTGGATTGCTGCATTAATTCTTAAGAACTGCAATCCTTCAACCAAGTCAAATTACCTTCATTAACAGGGGGAAAACTGCCTCTGCAATAAGTTAAAAAAAAAGATATTTATTACCTATAATCACTTCCACGTACTTCACCTGAAAGTGTGACAAACTGGGACAACAACTTCAGGGGCTGGCACCAGTTCAGCTGGTGGGGTTGGGATGGAGGGACACACACGCCGTGCACGCTGAGCCGTCTGTGCATGTGTGCGCACATTTCTACAGTGACATTTGGCGTAAATAGATGTGCTTCTTGGGGGAAAAACCTCAATGAATGTTCTAAGAAAAGAAAAATCACTAAGAATAAGCACAGGCACTGAACCGATCTGTGTGTGTGCCACTGAAATAACCGCAAAAGAGGAGGGGAAATTCTTCAGTTATTCAAGGCCTGATTAGAATACTACTTCATAATTAGGCATGTTACAAGTATTGTCATCAACCAGAAAATTCATGTACTAACTAAAAGGTCTCAGAAGCTGGCTCAAGCCTTCTATTCATTAACAACATCTGCTATTAATGTTTAACCCTCATAAACATGCACAAAACGTTCAGCATTCAACAAAGACTAGAAATAAATATTTTGTTGTCCTATTTTATCCAGGCGGTGATCTGCACGGTGCTGTGAATATCAGGAATCGTTAAAACGGCCATAGAGATAACGGACAAATATTTGGTCTTTGTTGGAAAGAAGAGATTTCTTTCTCCGCTCACTGCTTCTCTGCACTTCAGATGTTACAGCTTCGGAGTCAGGCCAGTGCAGCACAATAAACACAATGCAGTCATACACATACGCATACACCTATAGTGCGGTGCGAGTAACTTCTTTCAAAGGTGAGGCTCCCTGGAACAATTTTCAGGCTGAGCATTTCGAAGGACCCTCTGTCTAAATTTTTTCTAATTGAGAAATGAGTGTTTCTGTGGAGGAAAGATTCACAGCAAAATGGGGAGCTGAGTAAGTCCAGGATTCAGAAATGAGAAACAGAACATTTCGTCTCCATTTTACTGCTGTGAGTCCAGATGACAGCCCTGATCTCACAGTCAGATCCTAATGGGCAGATCTTTGGAAGAGTCTTTGGAAAGACTCATTTCCACCACTGTGGTTTTAATGTAAGCACAGCAATCTGCTTGTGCAGGCTCATTTACAGCGCAGAGACAGAGCTAAGTGGTGAGCTAATGCGACCCTCTAATGACTCCTGGAAACGCATCAGGACATCCTCCATCCCTATCCTTCTTCCCATGGCTGGGTGATGGTAGGACACAGCCCTGTCTGGCCCACCCTGGCTCCCACGGGCAGTCCTGAGCATCGGAGCCTCGGGTGGGTAAGTCCCACAGCTCCCTGCCTGACCCCTCCTGCACATCAACCCTGCCACCCTCCCTGTCCAAGCCCACTCTGAGCCTCTGCAGAGCCCACGGTGCGAGCATCAAGCAGGTGAATATCCAGCCCGTACCCAGCTGACCATAATAGTTTTCAATTGCAGCAATGCCAAAATACAAACCAAGCCACAAGAGTAATGAAAAATACATCTCTTTTTGTCTTCAAACATGACATTCATGGCGGATTCACTGTCTGCATGTTGCAGCACACTCTATTCTTAGCACCGTGCCTTTTAAAGTTAGGCCCATTATTTTCTACGGTGTATCAAGATCAGTATGTATAACATATGCCATATTGTTGACACTTCCCTGGATGTACTGCATACCATATGCCTAGAGCACTAAAAGGGGCGACGAACAGAGTGGCAATACTGAAAGGAGAACAAGATACACCAAGCGTGTTGAATGAATTCAGTTATATAATTCAGCCAATAAGGGTTTCCATACATTTAACAATCTGCACCCCCCCCCCCTTTTTTTTTGCCTCTCCTGTATAAAAATGAATTTAACAACTTGCCGCTTTGAAAAGTTAATGCGCTGGACACATATTCAAAGTAAACATTTAATCACAGTGTGCCCACTAGGTCTAAAATGTATACAGGTAAAGATAGATCATTTATAATCACACCAATAAAACAAACAAAAATGGGACAATTCATATCTTTTAGCAATAAACTAAAAAATAAAATGAACATTTCTGCTCCTGCTTCTACTCGTCCTTTATTTTACCTTTCATAAATCTACACTCCAAGTCCAATTCTTAGGACTAGGGAAGATGTCATCTTGCACATCTTTAAAGGTTTATTTACTAGTTTCCTTACTAAGAATTATTATTTGAAGAACCCAGAAACTAATGCTCTCTTACACTACAGTATTTTTGTCCAAATCTTCTGGAACGGATTATAAAACTGAAATGTAAGAAGGAACACAGCTGAGCTATATTTATAACAAGAACGCTGCTCTTCAGCATCTGATACATGCACATGTGTATCCTCATTTCCATGCCATCCCCCTGTACACTCTAATGGGTACACTTGCTGCATATTCGTCATTTCAAAAAAAAAAAAAAGGAAGAAAAAATGGAACTGACTCATCAGTGAGAACAATTTTGACAGTATTTGCGCGCAGAGTCCTGGCAGAAAGGTTCAAGCTATAGAGTTCAGTACTTGAGACCAGCTACAAATGACATACTTTAGACTGAATGAATAGCTGGGAAAACCAAACACATGCAAAATCTCATTACGGGTACAGGCTACTTACTCAGAGAAACACAGGTCAGTTCTCCAAGTTTAGCCCTTGGAGCTCTGTGCTACCTGAATGGTAGTTCAACCTTTATGGTTGGACTCAATGATCCGGTGGGTCTCTTCCAACCTGGTTATTCTATGATTCTGAAGGAAGGAAAAGATCGGCAATGCTGGGAAAGCAGGTATTGCTAGAAGAAACACCTAGCAAGTTTCCACTGCCAAGACGCCAAAAAGGTCTCTGGGAAAAGGGGAGAGAATTGTAGAAATGCCTGGCATGTGCACAGGACACTTCCAGGGAGCATCCCTCCTGACACTGAGCGCAGGGGCTGTGTAGGGAAGCAGGCTGCTCTCCTGGCATACGAGGAGCATAGCTATTCCTCACAGAGATGTTGCTAATGCTCTGGAGCTAATGACGCCACACAAAGCTGAAGCTTCCCCATCCTCTGTCGTTAGTGCCACCATACACCCACAGGCAATGGATCAAAGGCACTATGAGAAGATAAGGAGAATCCATTTTAATTTCAAAACATGAAAATTCCGGCACAGGAGATCACTAAAGAAGATCAATTCTGTTATGTTTCAGTGCTGTGTTGAAGGGGAATGTTGCATTTTAAATGTACACGTACATACCTATTTATTTGAGTAAGCAACATCATTAGCAGCATAAAACAACGCAAGAGGAACATGGGACTTCCGTTAAAGTGGGAGGCAGAATCCTCTTCATGAAAAACATCAAAGAAAAAAGAACACATGCTGATGTTTAAAAACAGTCTATGTCTAATGCAGAACATCAAGACTTTTTAAAAAAAGCACAAACCAACAACCTCCCTTCCTTGCCTGACGATATTTTCCTTAGAAACAAACCTAGCACTTACTGCTGACCAGGAATCAGCTGTCACTGCCAGTTTAAAGCAGTGGTTGAATACTCAGATAAAAATATATATACACAAATTTCATACTGTCAAAATTAAGACAAGTGGAAGTTTTGTGATCAGAAACACTTACATTTCATCAGCATTAGGCCAGAAGGTAAAGGGGGCACATGTCCCAAAAATTTAGAAAGGGAAAGGGTATGGAGAAGTATGCCAGCACCTGCACCTGCTCCCATCATGCTCTGAGCTTTCTTTGGGGGAAAACAAAACAAAGCAAAGTAAAACAAAAAAGCCTCCTCTGGCAAAAGCCATGACTGTACAGCTGCTTGCACGGTGAACTGGTGAACAGGCATCACCTCCTGTCAGAATCCCGGGCTTTGTGCTTTTAGTACATTATTGCTTGGACACATAATGCCAAGTAACGGAGCAAAAAAGCCTTTTACTTTCTGGCCTCTAAATCAGGGCTGGTCCAACCAGAGCATAGCCAAACTTTCTACTAGCTGTTGGCAACATTAGTTTGATGGACTCCATCCAGTTCTTTGTGGACTACTGTCCATATTAGGAAAAAATCCCCACTTGACATTGGCACTGGGATCCAGCCCATTCCACAGACACCGGCAGCATTACAGACTCTTTGTCAGAAGCCAGGTTAAGACCCAAGGACCGTAGCCATGCCAATGGGCCCATGATCCTTCATAGCAAGCTTCACATAAAGCAAGAACAGGCCTACGTGGTCTAACTAAAACATTTCTTGTGCTTGTGCTGTAGAAAAACCACACAACACCACACAGGCAACAAAAACAAAAGTAAAAAAAAAAGTCCCTAACCCACTCTGCGGCAAACTTTGTTTCCTTTTTCATGTGGTGCTGGTGACATTTGTAGGAGAGCTCAGAAGGGTAAAAGGGCATTGCTAACATGGCAGCTATTTAATTCTACCAGGCAGATCCCTGAGACCTGTAATGAGTGTCTGCTTCTAACCCATCAGGCCATTAATCACCGTGACTCCTAAAAGGTTCAATTCATGTGCCCACTCAGAGAACTCATGAGATGCCTGATAGTCATATGTCATTTGAGAAGGGAACAAAACTGTATTCTTCTCTGAACTGATGTAGCTCCTATTACCAAGAGACTGTCTCCCTTGGGAGCAACCAGAAGAGAGAAATGAAGGAGAGCTGACTCAAAGCTCTGTCTCGCAAAGACAGATAATTGATGCAGAAGGGGAAGAGAGTTATAAGGAATCTAGCACTACCCTTATTTTGCCAGTGATCTGGGGAACTGGTGAAAGGATTTTGAAAGTGGTGAAAAAAAACCCTCTTCATTTTTCACTAGATACGCCCTGGACAGACAGGCTGCCTTCCAGCAACGACTGCCCTCCTCCTTGGATAAGCCTTGGCAAAAGCAAAGGAGATCTTTGCTGTCTTAGAATTAAACCATTTCTACTACTGATTAACTTCATTCTTCTTGGGACACTTGGAGCAGCTAGGGGTGACACCTAGGCACCAGTGTGCTCACAAGTCCTTTATATCTATTGCTTCAAAATCTCAATCTTTACCTACTGATGCTCTTAAAATCCTGGGAGTTACCTACCTGGGAGACAACTCCAGCTCCTCACCACTGTACAGCACCTACAGGTCCAAGCACAAAAGCACAGGGATCCCAAGAGCCTGGAGGACCCAGCTCCATCTCCAGCAGCAGTGAGCAGGGTTGATCTGAACCCCCTCGTGCCACCTACCTGGACTAGGCTGAAACGTGACACATATACACATCGTTTAACAGCACCATTTCCTGGAAACTACAGCTGAAAAGAAGTGTGTTCAAAAAAGGGAAATGCATACTTTCAGAGCTTAAAAAAAAAAAAAAAAGTTGTATTTCTGTGCATTTGATAGAAAATTAAGAAAAAATACACTATTGTTCATCCTGCCGTCTCACTTCTTCATCCTGCTTTTCTTACTTCAATTACTGCTCTATCAGGCAAACTAACAGATAAACCAGACAAAAATATAAGAACCTAAAAGCACCTCAGTAACTGTTTCACATCCTCCTTATTTCTCCTGGAAGAAGTCCATGCCTCAAGAGAAATGTTATCCACATTCTATCCTCCCCACAACACAATTCAGCTACAAGACTCTTTTCCTCAAACTAGACAGTGAAACTAAGTTTCAGGCAGCCTGGCCTATTTGCTGCCACTCAATACTTTATCTTTCTCTCTGGCACCTTTTGATCTCTGAGGTTTTGGAAACACTAAGCTGAACTGATCTCCTGCTGTAACTCATAATTACCAATTCACAGCATTTTTCAACACTCTGTAGATGCCAGCCTGCTGCTTAGGAGTTAGCACACAATTGTAAAATGCTGAAATTTGTTAGCCAATTGAGATGTGTTCAGAATTGTCCCTATTCCTCCCAAGTGCTACAAAATCCATATTGAGCTGCTGCTGTTACTGGAGAGCCAAACTGGATGCTTGCTGCTGCACAGTGCAAAGAGGAGGCAGAGGAGCTGCTTTCTTAAGGTTTGTAATGTTGAAATGGATTTATGATACATAAACAGTCCTTTCCAGGTTCAGAAATCCTCTCTCCCCATTCAGCATCACCACTATTCCTAATGGGTTCATCCGCCTGCAGCTGCTCCCCAGCAGGCTGGTGAAAAACTGAGCTCTATGGGCAAGAGCCGTGCTTACCCCTTGCCTCTTGATGTGAACTCATCACCACAACGATCTTGCCCCAACACAGGAGAAATGTGGGAAACATCCGCCGTGGGCCACAACTCAGTTCCAGCCCAAACTGCAGCCCACAGAGAGGGCAAAGCTGCCTGTGTGGAAGCTAATGGGGTCAGCCTGGTGGCCACCCTTGTACCCTGAGTACAATCTTGGCTATTGTTCGACGGTCATGAAAAACTAGGCCGGACATTTAAAATTTCCCACTCCAAGTTTAGGTATGAGGCCCTGTAGTATATTTTGCTCTCCGGGCTCACCTATGGGGCCCTGAGCAAAGGAAGTCCATGCTGGGACTGAATGTAAAGTATGAGGCTGTGCAGGCTACAGAGAAAGTCTTCATCAAAGGTGTTTGTATTAAAATACATGTTTCACCAGAGCCTTGAGTCTTTATTCAGCTTGTGTCCCAAATTTTCTTACAAAGTACTAGCAATACGCACCCGCTCTGAAATGATCTTTAAGCCCCTCAACAAAATTAAGAAGTCTCTTTTCCACCACCCAGATTTTATATGTGGAGCAACTGATGGACAGAGATAAGTAGAGTTCAGCATTGGAAAAAGTGTTAATGAACTAAAACCAGGCAACTTTTGAATGTTTAGAATTAGAGGCAAGAAACCTTTTCTCTGCTTGCTTACTAAACATAACTAAGCTCACTTCCTGGTCCTCTCATCAATATAACTAATGGATCTCCAAATAGGTAAATAAATCCTTGTGTTCAATTTTTGGTGTTGAAACCAAAACAAAACGTTACTTTTAATCTTTAAACAACCATAAGACACCTCTACAGAAACATTTCACTGTTTTCCTCCTCAACAGAGAAACACAACAAAATCCTGACATCCTGCCAGCCTTGCTGTGCTGCAGGTCAGCACTGTGCACAGGTCCTCCAAACCATCAGCGGCCAAGAGAGACAGGTCTTACACCAAAACCCTAGCCCCAAATACTCTGAATTGACATCCACGTTTTGCATCTCAGGTTTATATCTAAACCAAATACGAGGATTCTCTTGACTTCTTCCAAAGAACAGTCTTTTAAGACACAGGACTCAAGAACCAATAAAAAAGGTAATTTAACAATATTTCTATTGTGTCACCAATCATCTAAAGGGCCTTGAGGCTGCTGCATTCCCACTACAGTACAGTAGCTTTCCCACCCTGCTGGTTTTCAATTGACACCCTCTGTGCTGATATTTTTTAACAACTTCAGCTTGATGGCGTTTTTTAAACTTCCTCTCACAGCTTATGTCCCCAGCTTGTGCCACCACTGGCTCCCAGCAGCACTGCCACAGGCAGGGCACAGCCATACCAGAGCCCTCAGTGCTGGGGCATCACCTGCAGGACAAGGTCCAGGAGAAAGGAGAAATTTTAACTTAGAGGCAAGAAGGCAAAAGGAGAATTAAAAAACAGTGGGTGGAAGGGGGTGTTGGTCAGGATCCCATAGCAATAAGTAACCTGAGCCATTTGCCAAGGCATCCAGGACCTTCTGACTAATCTAGAGATTTTCTGGAAAAAAGACAACAAGAATGATCCTCGTGGACACTGCCTGTCTGAGCCTGAAGACTGCTTGGAAGACTGAACATCTGGGATGGGGGAAATGCTCCCTTTGTCTTTGCTTGGTGTGAGTGAGATTGCCACCAATTCGCTCTATTTTTCCCAAATTTCAGGCACATGTTGGAAGGCCACAAACTGCTCACGGATGGATCTGCACATGGACCAAAGGTACCCACCAGTGTGCCAGCTTGTGTCACTATGTCATCTTACCGTGTTCCTGCTGCAGTCAGTGGTAAGCACAGGCCAGGCACATCTACTCCCGAATGGCTACAATCTCTAGCAGCTTTTGCACAGTCCGTTACTCAATCAAACACAAACATCCTGGCCTCCTACCTTGGTTTCCAATGCAGAACAATGGGTGTTATTAACAGAAAAGAGCAGTGGGGAGGACACGGGAGGAAGACCACCACTGAAAATACCCTTACCTACTGCAAGTGAAATTAATATTCATAAAAAGTAAACTTATTTCAAAAGTTTTCCTTTGCAAATACCAATAGCATGTCCTACCATCTGCATCAGTAGGAAGCTTTCCAATGGATAACGGCTAAATGAATGTATCTGCTAAAGGAATCATTTTTTTTCATGCACTCCAAGGTTATGTGTTTAACAGGCTTCGATACTTCAATGAAAAGTTGAGGTGGCAATGATTTGCAGACTAAATTAATGTTAAATACTTCAAAGAACTGGACAAACAAGTCAGCAGCAAAAATTTTATGGGTTCACTTCCTTCAAGGGAACTTAAAGAGCCAGAATTTTATTGCTGTGAATTCTAGTCACTCCTTTTACCCCTCAGCATCTGTTTGAAATATGTAGTAGACAATTGCTTTTTTGGCTCTGACTCAGGTGGTTGAAATACAGGACAAACAGACTACTGTATATAAGCTTTCCTCCAGCAATGAAAATTTTTATTAACTCTCTTGCATAGCAAACTCAGCTGCCTACCTTCCAATCCCTATAGAATCATCAAGGAATGTGGCTAGTTATTAATTCTGGTGGTCAAGCACAGAGTGAATATGCTGAGACTTGTCTGTAATATGTAACCTCACATTTCAAAAAAAAAGAAAAAAGAAGAGGAAAAAAGAAAAGCTAGAGAGGGAAGGAAAAAATAAATGAGTTCTGTTCAGTTCATCATTCATATGTGTAAAATTCCAAGCTAAATACTAGCTCTGTACATAAATATGTCAGCCTCGTCAAACACTCCAGCCAAAGAAAACAAGACCCATGGTGGAGGGGGTTCAGAATTACCCTCAGAGCCGTGAACCTGCCCCACCTTCCCTCACTGTGCCCAATTCAGGAGTTTTCTCACATAAAAACAACCCACAAACGCTGCCTAAAAATTACTCTTCTCACCCCACCCAGCTGAAGGACCAGGGAAAAGAGAAAAATGAGGACAAAGGTACATAAAACAGAAAGGAAGGACCTTGATCCCCAGGAGACTTTCTTGAAAGGATCCTGGTCACCTCTAATTCCTAGATTTGTTATTTGACTTCTGCATCCACAACACTACCTGGGTAACAGCAGCCACCTTCACAAAGCTTTTGATCGCTGAGAAGTGATGTGAGATGGTTTCCAGCATTTAACATGGAGAAAAACACCCTCTTTAAGCTGTGGTTATGGGCTAATTTGAGCTAACCTTTAGCTCTTGTGGTGTATTACAGGTTGCCTTTAGCCTTCTGTTGCATTTCTAATCTCATAAATACCTAATAGCAGTGGTCAACATTTAAAAATAATCACTTTCCATAAATTTTCTATACAAAACAATTCCAACTGTCTGAAATCCCACTGTTCTATAGATATTAATTTTTTTTTATTACTTTTAGTGAACACTTAACACATTTATTGTTAAATGGTTGGACTTAGCTTAAAGCTCCCCTTCAGTTTTGCTACATTCTTGAGGAACAAGGCAATAGCCTACAGATGTCTGTTTGCTGCAGCTAATTTCTGAACCAATAAATTCAATAGTTTGAATGAGGCTGTTCCACCAATGCCATGCGCTAGAGAATGTGACAGGAACGTGAAGAGTGTGATAAGTCATCAAAGGCTGCACATCAAACAGTTTCATAATGTGTCCCATCATGCCGAGTGTTCCTGGCCTAACACACCACAACCTGAAGGAAGTCCTTACACCATTTTCTGGTAACCTTGTCCCACAGGTATCCACTTGATCTTCCATATCTCTTCTGATTTCCACAGGGGATAGCACAGAGGACGACGCTTCTCATCCCTTCCCTACAACTGCAGTTGCTGGATGAGAAGAATGCAACTCAACTCTTCTCTCTCCTATTTTTTCCTGCCAGTAAAATCCAGAATTTTACATCCAGCTTTCAGCTCCTGCTCACCATTCATTGGGAGCACAGGCTCTCCGGCACCTCGGATCATCTGGTGAGCACTCGTTGTGCTGCTGAACATCAGCTCAAGCAGGGAGCACCCGTCACTCGGCCCCAGCCGCCTCTCCAGCAGCTCCTTTGCATACAGATATGATATTATAAGCACCACATGTGGTTCTCTGAAATGGTGGACAAACAGCACTGGTACCTATCCAAGCACACTGGGTACCTGCTGCTACCATCCTCCTACGGCTCCCACCCTAGAGCTGTGGCCATTAGCCTGCAAACTCTGCCTGGTGTCTCTGGGCATCTCATCAGAAAGTACTATAGATGTGCAGCCTCACAGATACATGACTAGTGTAACTCACCCGTGTCCAATTCATTCCTAGAAAGGAATTGCTCAAAGCTGGAATCCACCGGAACAAGGAAGGTCAAGTCGTGTAACCCTTGGAGACAACTGCAAACTCTCTCTCCAAAAACCACCTGCCCTGTAAGTGCCCTAGCAGGAAAACAATTTTGATGTGTAGACAAAGCATACTTTTCCATGTCTACTGAGCCATACCGACTCCAAAAGGAAGAGCATCCTCTCCATGAAAATGTAGGTGCTAGATGAAAAAATGCAAATTGTCCTGAGGAAATGTTGGAAAATGCCATTCATACCATTTGTCAGTTTTCACTTAAATCATTTCTCAAAGAGTTAGCAAACCATGCAAAGTAATGGTACTCCAACCAAGCTCTAAAGCTGCACTCAGAGGAGTGTAAAGTCCATATGATATTCAGGAATGAGCAGTCAACATGTCCCACCATGTAGATAAGGAAAGGAAGCAGATGCAAAGTATCCTGCCATTCAGTTCATCACCTTCTCCAATATACGGGATGTGAGAAAATCCACCGAAACAAGATTATCATTTAGAGAGCCCACAGACAACAATTTTATCCTTTTGATATGGTACGGTACTTAGGACTGATACATATATTGAAACCATAGCTGGATATAAACAGTCCTAAATGCAGAAGAATCCATGAAGTTTCCAAGTAAACTGGCAGCATTTTCTGTTTAAGCATTTTTGGTTTAGGCAATAGCATGGTGTGGCCCCAGGTATGCTCCTCTGGGGATCTTTAGTTACCCCAAAAGGACTCCTGATCCCTCTAGCTCACCACACCTTCTGAGGTGCCTGAAGAAATCCTACAGGTGCTTTACAGAAAGTTGTGCTAATCTGTGCCTTAGGCAATTGAAGCATTAAATAAAAATGCCAGATTAAATGCTACACATAATTCTCATAATAAATTGTGAAAACAGTTAAAAGCAAAAGCACTGTAATAAATTGCTCCCAGGATTGCCTAATCCTGCAGCCTTAAGCTTAAGGATTTGTTTCGGTGCTGGCATTTTCTTACTCAGTTACCCAGTGGTTCCCATTTGTGGAGGTGAGATGCTCAGCTACGAGACCACACAGGCTTTGCCGAGTAAATGCTCGTTATGGCTTTAACACCTTGTGCTTGCAAAGTATCTCCTTGAGAAGGAGAAGGGGCAGGTAACCACGTCCTAAAGCCATGGTGGAGGTGGCCTGAACTGGTGTCTCCTTCTCATTCTGCCACCTCATCCCATTGAGACAAACCACCTGTGCAATGCAGGAGCAGCTTGGAAAGCGAAATGACACGGTAGGCTACAGATGGATAAATTACTTTTATCAGCAATACTTGATGCACATAGTCATAGTTTGAAGGGGAGCACCAACCTTCAGGATTTCTTAAAACTGGTAGGTTTTTTCTAGCCCAAAAGCAACCCTTGAAAGACACGGCAAAACTCTGAGAAACCTGCCTGCTTTACTCATATTCCACTTTGTGGATTAAAGTATGGCCCTTTTAATTTAATTGTCGCCACTTGTCACTTTTAACCCTTTTTTTTTTTTTTTTGTCACCTCCATTCTTAATTCTCAT
Source organism: Coccyzus lansbergi (assembly GCA_033558105.1). NCBI lineage: Eukaryota > Metazoa > Chordata > Aves > Cuculiformes > Coccyzidae > Coccyzus > Coccyzus lansbergi. The sequence continues at coordinate 851,759 of JAUMJK010000309.1, forward strand.
TTAGGATTCAATTTATATTACCAGGAGGAAGCTGGATTCTGTAGTATAAATTTGGGATGTTCAGTAGAACAGTTCTAGGAGTTACACAAGTAGCAAATAGCCTCAGCTAGCTGCGTAACTTAATTACACTTTATCTGATAAAATGCCACCTTCCTACAAGAGACCCCAAGTAACGTGCTTTCCCTGGAACAGCCAGACTGTGATTCATCTGTTTTACCCCTGCCTTATGCTGGCTTAGCACCACCAGCCACAGCAGCAGCGTTACACCGATGGGAAGCTGAAATAAATCCACAGAAAGGCAGACACACTGCAAACACACAGAAATTAATGTGCTTTTTGCTGCTCTTCGTGTACTAACATACAGGGGGAAAAAAAGAATACAATTTTTTTCTTTTTTTCTTTGCTTTTCACAAGTTCCTGGCTATCATTCTGAAATGTAGATATTCCCATCATGCCTCGGTGTTTTTCAGCCCCATGATGCCCTCACTTTTGATTGTGTAGATGAAGTTGAAGTGCACAGGGTATTTACTGATCCAGTTATCTTGTTCTGTGACAGGCAGAATCAATCAATCAAGGGGCCAGCTTTACGCTTACGTATTCCAGGCACATCTCCGCACTTCAGGATACGAGATCACAGTGTTATCCAGCCAAATTTGATCAACAAATGCAGTTCCCCTGTGCCACAGCAATCTCAGATGAAGATGTTATTATGTGGAACTGAGCAAAGTGATAAAGACAGTACAGAAAAGGGAGGAAAAGTCCGGCTGGACCTTTCTGACAGCCTCTATATACTACGGTTGCAGCATCCCTTTTTCCGTGGCTAACAAAAATAGCACATTCTCGAGCTGCTGTTGCAAAATGCTTCTGATCACTCTTATCTCTCTGTACTTAATGAAAGAAACGTTAAGCTGCGGAGTTTGCTAAAATATTCTTATATGTTGGACAACAGATTACAATCCTTGCAACTGTATTTATGGAGATTTTTATAACACAGGATCACACGCTGTATTTTTCATCTCTCTGTTGTGAACAAGCACATCAAAACCTGAAAGCCTGAAAATGCATTTTGAAGTCACAGCTGGCTTAAGCAACACTTAAGTATTTTTATTTTTTTAAAAAAAATTGCCAGCTACAAAAAGATGCATGTGAATGCATAAATGTTTAAGTCTGTCTCAAGGAGAGTTGACACCACGCTTTTATTTTGCCAATAGCTTTTCACTTTGCTATTGCCCTACAGTTATTTTACATTATTTAATCCAAAATACCATCTTTTTGATTCTACCTTTCTTTGCATTTTAAATCTTTAATGGGAGCCTTTGGCAGTCCATGGGCACAATTATTAGATATCTGCAGAGAGAAATTGAAAAATTAATCATACTTTCCATTTTATATTTCTCTACTATACATAAAAATTATCTAGTCTTAAACCTGCATTCTGTAGTCTTTTGATATTCTCTCCCCAACATGGTAAATACTACTCAAGAATCGGTGTATCTTATATTCAAATCTCTCCAGCTAAACAGTTATATGGAGAATGCCGTGTTCTCTTTTCAAGTGCAAAATTTATTTCAGATCATTTTTCAATTAAAAGGCATCTGCTGCTTCTTCCTCTGTTATGGACTGCCTGAAAAATCAGGGTAAAAACTGCCATAGACTAATCACATTGATGATATTGAAGTTGTTTATTACTCTTTTATGGGCTTGGATACTTAAGTTACAGTTTTTCACAACTGTATGCAAAATGTGTAACATAATCCCTATGCAGTTTATTATAGAAACTGATACATGCATTAATCTGACCTTTGTCTAACTAGACCCTTATCCACAGGGAAAAAAATCCAAAGGCATCTATCAGCATGTGAGCAGTATCAAAACTGCTAAATCTATTAACTTTGTTTTCCTTTCACTATTATTAAACTGGGAAGCAAAATTCAACTGGAAAATTATGCCATTTGGGTTCCCTTGTCATCATGTAATAAGTATGAGAAATATATGTGCAATAGCCAAATGGCCAATAGACAAAACACCCACTCCAAGTGACGTACTGTTTTCCATACCACTCAGACAAAATCAAAACAACAGAGCTGTTGCAAACAAAAACAAAATAACATTTCCCATAAGCATTCCAGACAGAGAAAATTTACAGGAAAAGAGAGCTGGGAAAAGACCCAGAGCGAAGTGAATGTTTGTACCTCCAGCCATAAAAGCCACTTCTGCAGAGCTTGTAAACAACAGTTTTAACGTTGAAAACACACAAAGTCTAGCAATTGATGAGTTGTCAAACTTGGGAGTGAGGGATGCCCACCAGCCGGGAGGGCTGGGGTTGGCACTACCCGGGGAGGCTTGGCTGCCAGCCCTCCTGCCCCACAGCCAGGGAGCAGGGTTCGGTCCAAAGAGAGCAGGATCCTCAGGATGGGGAAAAGCACCAGCAACAAAGCAAGGAGGGGAAAGCAAACAATCAGGTCGATTCCTTCAGAGCAGTATGTTTTGCAGAAGCTTAAAAAAAAAAAAAAAAGAGAAAATCCAGCTTTCTCCTTTTTTTTTTTTTTTTTGGAAGTCCTTCCAACTCTCTGTGTAGCCTGGTGGAATAACAACTTTAAAAAGTGAAGATGTTGCTTTTTTATAGCTGACTCACATTTACATAACTTTGTTAATGCATCTGCTCCCTGAAAGTTACACTATCTGTGTTTAGCTGCGATACCTGCCCATAAATTGTGGCAGCGCGGCGAATATCAACAGCTGCATTTTACTATTTCAGCCCGTCAGTTTACAGTGTCTCCATCACAGCGAATTCCTGTCAGCTGCACTCTCGCTAACACAATTCCTATGTTTTGCCTGGCAGTAAATGGACGCTCCTGCCCCAGCATCATCTAAACAACTCTGTTAACATTTGCCCCCGAGCGTCTCTCTCTTTGTCCAGTCCCTGTCTTCTAACAGATGTCATCCAAGTCTAATCAAGCATAAAATGGTCATAAATATTTCTTTCTGGTAGATTTCACATTCGCATTTCATGCAGGGACATGATATTTTTCTGCTACCTCCAGGGAGTACCTAATGCAAAAACCAGTTACTTACATTCAAGGCTCATGTTCCTTTAGTAAAATGCAGCACATGTTCTCAGTTCAAAGACATAAAAAGGCACAAGACTTTATCTTCTTTTGTTTAACTGCCCCCCACCCCTTTATTTTTTTTTAATAACATGTGCCACAGCTTCCACCCAGGTATGACACTGTCCTTCGCTTAACAGGAAAACACAAAACCACATAGCGCCAAATTTTGACCATGCCACTCTCTCAAGCACAAACATTTTTGAATTTCATTCTCCCATACATTAATTGTTGCACAAAAGGTAGATCCTCCCCCCCAGCACCATGTCCGTGTCACCCCCCACCCCGTCGCCCCCCCCCCCCCCACCCCCACAGCTATTTCATTTAACAAGCTATTAAAAGACTTCATAAGATTACAAAGGCAGTTCTCTATTTTGGTTTACTTTATGCAAAATTTTGCAACCCACCTCATTCTATTTTATTAAAACAGTTAAATGATCCTAGGGTACGGATTTAAGGCTCATGCCTATTTCACAGTTGATAAAGATAATCATGAGATATATGCAATTTACAGTACTTAAACTTTGAAACTACTCCAGATAATTAATTCTTCTTAATGTTAGAATCATCGGAGAAATTATATTTACCTTTTGTAAACTTGGTAAATAACATGTCAGACTGGAAAATAAAAATAACCCTGGATTATTCACCGAGCGCCGTGTCTTATTATTTTCTCCCCTGTTATGTTTGTCAAAGCAGAAATATGACATAGCTATTTAAAATGATCCACACAACACTTAAGGATATAGATCACAACAGCGAAGCTGTTTTTCCTCCTCCTTCTCCGCTGAGCCTAATATTTGATTACTGTTAGTCAAATCAAGCTTTCAGGCAAATAATCTCCATTTTTTAAGTTAATGAGATGTGGTCATGTCGACAACAGCTTGCAGAAAACTTTTAATTCCAATTCCTGCAGGCTGTGCTGGCCTCTTTTACAGCAACCACTGCATGAATGAGTCAAATTTGCCAAAATGGCTTATGTAGACAAGTGCACACTTTAAAGAGGCACTAATTAAAAATACCCACTGGTATCATAATTTAAATACCATGAAAATAAACTGTAAAAGTAGCTCAGCTACAATCTTATGGCTTTCCTTAGAGCTCGTTTACTTTAACTAGATGATGTTTTATTGCAGATGTATTCCTAGCTAAAAACAATTTTTCGTCTTGGAGGAATTCAAGATTTTGATATAATTAAACAATTTATGTTAATATTTGTTTCACATAAGCTATTAAGCAAGCCCTGCAGAACAAGTGCTAATTGAGAAAGATGCAAAGAAGTAGAGTGCTGAAGTAAGCAGCAAATTTTCACTGTTGATTTACTGCTCTGTCCGTAACTTCCCCCCTCATTACAGCTCACTCTCTCATTCTCTGCTATAAGGCTCCCAGCTGTACTGAATCCCATTAAAACACTTTCCTTGGATGCCATTATCTACTGCTTTCCTTAAAAAAGGAAGAAGAGGAAAAGGGAGAAAGAGAGGCGGAGTCTGATATTATCCTCAACGCACTTCCCTGGCCACAACTTCTCCAAAATCTGCCTTTCTGATTTTTTGGCAAGAATGCACATGGCACAGCTGTAGTGTTACAAAAGGAAGATGTAAGACCAAAAATGAAATAAAAAATGAGTTGGTGCTGAGAGGGTTAAACCTATTTAAGGGGTTAAATATGCAATTACCGCTGAGTAAAACCAAGGAGACATATAGATAAATAGAAGAAATGAAGTCCCCAGGTTCCATTCAGAAGCCTTCATCACATTACTACCAGACAGAAAACTCTTTAAGTACCATTTTCAGATGTTAAATCATTGTTCGTGCAGCACATATTCTCACTATTCCTGGGGGAACAATATCTGAAGACAGCGTGCTAACAAATGCAATCCAGTAAACAGGCATTTTTCCTCTTGTTGTTAGTACCTTTGTGTTCCAGCTCCCAGCTCTGTCATCCATGCCTTCTCTCTGCTTTGAAGTTAAAGTACTGAATGAGCGTTGTCATCTATTATCCAGAGTGTGCATGTAGATTATAAATAAGAAATAAAAGTGACTTTCAGTACACTGCTTTTGCATTAGCAAGCTGCCTTCTCTGTTACCTCCTCTGTCCTTCATACTTTGCTACCATTATATTAAAAACCTGACTTTAAGTGTTTCTTATAGAATGCTATAAAGTATGTACACAGCAGAGACAAAAGTTTTATTGAAACAAACAAGTCCAGCAGTTTAACCAGGTTCATGAGTTCAGCTCCAATAGACTGTTTAACCCTTATCTGCAGATGTCCTTCAGGCCCCTGACGCATTAATTGCATCCCCAGCTTCGTTTGCATGCACACTACTGAAAACACAGAACTATTAATTACACTGAAGTTTATTTACATAAAGAGTCCTTTTCTACTATTGATCAATTATTTATTAATATTTCCTGACATAACAATCTCATCACATTTTTCATTTTAAAGCCCTGAATAAACACTTTTCACATGAATAATAGTGCTGACCTATTTCAACTGCATCTGCTTGTACCTCAGAAAACCCTTCTCCATGAACATAACCACCTTAGAGACTAGAAATGTTTCTCCTGTTGCTTCACCTGAAGGAACACAACCTAAGCTTTCAGTGGCCGAACCCCCGCATCTTCCCCTTGCCTTCAGCTGTTTCCACCGAGTGCTGTTTCAAGGCTATAGAACTTCTGCAGAACAGACAGTTTAATCTGAAAATGCAGATTAGAGGTCTGGTGTCTAAATCCACACATGCTGCCTAAATTGTGGCAGTTTAGGAAGCAGAAAGGTGTCTCAATCCTGACAGGTGGTGGGCACCCAAAGAAGTACACACCAGGGCTGTGTGTAGAGAGCTTTGTCCTGGCCCTGCTCTGGTGGGGAGTCCCCTGGGCCACCTCTTGGCAGGGACACAGTCTCAAACAGGGGCCGCCCAGGTATGGCTCTGCACAAATGCAGGAAAAAAAACACGTTCTGGTGAAATGTGAGCAGAGCCAAACCAGGTTGAGCCCAAAGCAAGCACTGCATGATGACCTGGAAGTCACAGAGTGTCAGTTTCAGGAATAGTAAGCACAAATCTGGGAACAACACACTTCTAAATAAATAACAACAGAGCTTTTACACCTAATAAAATCCTCCTTATTTAGGGGAAACATCCATTTTGTTTTGTTTTACAAGGACCAAAGCATCCTTGTGCATCTAACTTCCCTTCACTTCTATGTTCAACTCAAAATCTTGGCACACATCAACTCTTGCATAACTTCTATGTTTCAAGATGATGAGAACACAGAGACCTGAAGACCGAAACTCGTCTAGAGAGGGAGTGGAAAAGCGTGGATAGGATGCACTGCACAGAGACTGGCAGTGACTCGACTGCCACCTCAAAACTATGGAATCAGCAGAGATTTCCTGAAAATTAAACTGACACACACAGGTCCAGACATGACAGTGGCTTTTGGGGCAGAAGGGAAACCCCTCGGCTCCTCTGGCTGGGCACCAAAACTTGAAGTACCATCAATGGCTTAGTAGGGGCTGGTCACATAAGGAATCTGTGGGGCAGGCACAGAAGAGAAATCCTTCTCTTCCTCCCTCCAGGTGTCTTGGATCTTTCTTCCTTTCATCCTTTTGGACAAACAATAACGATATAAGGAGGTTCAGCACAGTCTAGTGATTTTTTCAACCAGACATGTGGGAACCAGTCCTTTCATAAAATCCTTTTGGTAAACGGTTCAAGTCCCTGTAAAGACCAGGCTGATGTAGTAATGATTTCCGTGGTTGTCACTTACTGCCTGTCCATAATATCAGAAAGAAAAAAATCAGATGGAGAAAAGCAGAAGAGAAGAAGAGGCACATATCCCTTCCTTCCCTCTACCAGGATCAAATGGAAATGTGATTGTGCTGAACAATCTGCCATTAGGAGATAGTAACCTGCAGGCAGCTCAGACAGCTTGGAGAACCCCATCCTCCTTTCCCTTAGTTAAGGTAGCAGTGGATGGTGTGACCTCTGGATGCACGAGGTGTATCAGCAATGCCATGTGAGCATGAAGGGCATGCTGCTGATCCCTCCATCACTGCCAACCAGGCTCAGGAGCCCCTCCTGCTCTGGGAAAGCAGAAAGCATGGGGGCTCACCACACCTTAATCCTGGAGAAAGGGACAGCCCTTTTGTCCTTGGAAGTTAGGTAAACTAAGTCAGGCAAATGAGACCCAACTGTAATGTGATCACCACCTCAGCTGGCTGTACAGGGCGCATCACTGGCAGAAATACAGTGAGTGCTAGATCAGGTGCTTGGAGCACAAATCAAAACAAGTATCTACACAGAGGGGTCCTGGAGTGTATTCCCAGAGTATCTAGGTACTTCCTCTAGCACAGCCCTGGGCTTCATTTTGTCTTGTGTGTCTCTGGCCTCAAGGGACCTCAACAGCATCACCAGCTAGTGGTCAGCTTTTCTTCTGCTGATCCTAAATAGGGAGATTTCAAGGGGCTAGAGAGGAAAAAGTTGGCACTCCTGTCCAGGAAAGATGAAGAATCCTTCAACTGGTAGCTGCTGTGTCACTAAAATAACACCAGTGTTGCCTTACAGGACAAGATGCCAGAGATATCCTGAAAAGATGAGTCTCTGTTCAGACACTGTGGCCCTACCCACTAGATGCCTGTCGTCCCTGGAGGTCTGTCCCAGCTCAAGACTCTGCAGAACATGAAGGGGTACTTTTTTACCCTGGTAGGGAAAAAATTCCATCCATCCATGCATCCATCTCCTGTTCACAGGACAGAACAAACTGAGCCTGAGTCCCACTCCCTTACTCGGCAAGTTTCTATCTTTCCCAAGATTACTAATGAGTACATACTCCCAGGTTTCATGAGTTCATTTAACACCAGCTACATCTCCCCAGCATGGGGAGATCATCTCCTAAAGACAAGATCAGAGAAGGTGAAAAGCTGGTCTTAGGAAACATGAGATCAGGTACAAAAGGGATTCTTTGCTGTCAAAGCATAATATGCCAGCTTGTGATAAACCTGAATTGCTTCATATACCAAGGATCACTAGACATTAGCTGCTTTTTATATGGCAATATGGTGCAGAGGTTTCAGAAAGAATATTGTTTTATGTTGATCACGATAAAACTCTTGGCAGCTTTGATAAAGCCTGCATACAGGCTTTTCATTCAAACTAATGAGTGATACTGGCTGCTGGATGCCGAGACAAGCTCTTGATGCTTTCCAATGGTTCAACTGATAACTAGGAATCAATTCAGCCTGGATAAGCAAGAGTGCTAGTCCCTGTGTTTTCCCTAGGTACATCTGAAATGGTACGGTGACAAAGAGAGTACCACATGTTGGCAAAGTACATCTCTTACCAGAGGGATCTCCTGGGTTCAGCCTGCTCTGAACGAACAGTTGGCTCACGCTGTAATCAGCCATCAAACAGCTCAGACCCTATGGGCTATTCACTTAGCACAGGCCTTTTGCTGCTTTGTTTTCCAACATCTGTTTCAATGCTTGTCATCTCCCTGCTTTAAACAAATGTACTGCAGATGTCTTGTCTTGTGGACGACAGAGACTTGGCAAAGATGGGAATAGTGGCCTCCAAACGACAGAGGCACAGCTATGAGAGTTGTTATTATTGGGGAGTTCTAGACGGACTCTGTGCATTAAACATAAAATGGGTTTTCACACTCCCACCCCTACCCCATGCCCTCCTTAACGCACAAAAACCTTCTGTTTTGGCCTTCAGATTAGAGAGACTGATGAAGGACAGGGATCAGGATGCAGACTGAGATGCAGCCTACTCACAAACATGTGGCCTGAGTCTTTCCAAAAGATTTATCGTTAACATATGTAATTAAACTGGAAGACACATTCATTTGCTCATCTCTTGCTCCAAGGACAATCTGATACAAGGCTGGAGATGGAGAGACATGATGTGTGGTAAAGACAGCAGCTTCTGAGACCAGATTCTGGTCTGAAAACAACAGAAAAGATACTTCCTCGGGCTAAGACCATGAAGATCCAACAGATGAAATAGAATAAGACACATGAACAAGTACTGCAAGTTGTCTTTGGGCACATCCCTCCTAGACTGTTCTTTTCACACAAATTCAGACTGAGCTTCCACTAGGAAAATCAGTTAACTGAGATTTGGTATTCTGAATTTTTTTTGAGTGTTACTTTTGCCACTGTGAACACGTTAGCTATAGCTGTTTGAGGTTTGGCTGGGGTGAGTTAGGTAGTTAGTAAGATTCCAACAATCTCAGTTTTCATTAGCTTGGTTAATTGGTGCAATAGCTGTAAAGAGCCTGGAAGAAGCCAGGTGCTAGCTAGCTGCTCTTCCCATGGCTCTGCGCTGCCCAGTGGAGATGACGTGAGTATGTCTATACAGTTCTGGACATCAAGTGCAGATGACACATCAGTCCAAGATACAAGTAATCTCTTAAAATCAAAGGAAAAAGATATATCTGTTAGTAGGTCTGTGGACAGAGGAAAAAACTGAAGTTCTGTTTATCTCCCATTGCTCCAGCTGATGGATCATGTTATTGAAGCACTGCTCCAATAATGAACAAAGACTGACTGGAGAGAGTCCAGAAAGGACAGTGTCCGGAATGACCACAACTCTGGAAAGCAGGACTTACAAGGACAGAGTTAAGATCACCTTCCCTGGAGGTGTTTAAGGCACGGGTGGATGAGGTCTTGAGGGACTTGGTTTAGTGTTTGATAGGAATGGTTGGACTAGAAGATCCGATGGGTCCCTTCCAACCTGGTTGTTCTATGATTCTATGACTGCCTAAGTACTGAGGAGACAGAGGGTACAATCATAAGAATAGCATTAATACACGAATGAGGATGCTACAAAGAGAAAGGAGAAAATCTGCTCTCAGGTCTGCTGCAGATTCAACAAGAGGGAAGAGGTTTTACCTGCAGCATAAGCATTTTGGTCAAGCATTGGGGAAAAGCCTCCTAATAGAGTTAAGCACTGGAGGATCCTGTCGGGCAGGAGTGAAATCTCCATCAACAGGCAGGTGAGACACAGATGAGACAGACTCAGGAGTGTCAGAAGATACATTTACTCCTGGTTTTGGTCTGCACAGAAAGACTAGGGTTAAAAATAGTCTGTTTTTCCAAAATCCACACAGAAGGCTGTGTAAGACTAGAGAGGAGTTGAAAGTAAATCTGGGCTGGTGGGATGCCCTGTTCTGCTATGCGGCTGCAGTGACCAGTGAGGCCATCAGCCAGCAGTAGAGCAGTTACTACTGCAGGCTCTTGGCGACCTTGGATGGATCCCCAAAAGTGAACACAGCAGGCAGTTCCTTAATCCCAGGGAGCACATATTTTTGCTCACAGTTTATGAATCTTTGACATACAGTCCCTATGACACAGCCTTGGAAGACCATATCTTTTATCTATCATGCCTAGCAATTGTCCTTGTAACCAATTAGGAAAAAAAACAGGTGGTCAACAGAAACTCTGCAAAACAAAACCCCTCAGCAAAGCAAACACCATACCTCTCAGAGCAAGAAAAAAGCAAACTGTAAACAGAGCTAATCGCTGCTAAACCCTTCTAATCCAGTCCTTGCCCAAGTTAAGAGACTGGAACCAAGAGTAAAACACTTCAAAAAGCATTAATTGGAGGAATTGGTGACTCGTTTCTCAAAGAAAAGGAGTCCAGACTATTTAAAAAAACCCAAAAACCTCCCAACATTTGCTTTGCTGTGAAAAGGGGTTCAGATCCAACCTGAGAGATGGCACTATGGGACAAGGGGTCTCACACTGCCCTCCAGGATGGCCGCTCCAGGGACTGGAGGAGAGATTGCCATCACGGGCTTCACCCTAGAAGTCATAAAGGAAGATTTGTCAAACAGAAAACAGCCTGCTTTTAGCTGCTCTATAAAGTAGCTACAGTTACCAGCATTCCCTGTATCTTGTTGAGTATTACGTTCAATAATATTAATAGGCTCATATTTACCATATCTTAAAAGCTAACAATCCCGTTGCCTGCACTAATTAAAAAGACAAGAAGCTGAAAAGAAGCAGTGGATTATTTCTTCAATATGGATTCATGCCTAGATTTAATAAAACCTGCTTTAGTGTTACAACCTTACATTTGTTTCAAGAACACTATAAAAGATAAGTCTGCATTTTGTTGTTTATTGACTTGAAGGGTTTTGCATCCGGATCTGCAATACAGCATTACTGCTATGGGAAGGCAATGAAGTAGACTGTTTTCCCTGAAAAAAACAAGGCTTCTACTACCTGAATATCATGTTTGGGATGATGGCTGTGAAGAAACCAGTGCAACTTCTCAGAGAGAACTCAGAGTACATGAACACATAGCAAAGGGCAGGATCAGGGAGGTTTATCTGTAACAAACCCTCCCTGTGACCTTACAGAAAGTACTTCACCTACAGCTACCAGCGAGTATCAGGACCAACTTTTCCCAGTAACAGACTGTACGGTTCCCTCCAGCCACTGAGCATCCTTGCTGCAAAACCAGAGCTCCCATGCACGCACACTCGGACAAGACTCCTTCACCCATGCCAACACACTCTGTACATAAGACATATTCCCGGTAGGAATTTGTTACTGCATAACAGAACATAACATACTAAATGAAAACACTGCACTTCACCTATAATGGAGGATAAAATTAATGACTGACAGAGCAGTGCCACCATCAGCCTTTTCATCAAAAACACTGTAGACTTTTCAACAAAACCAGAACAGTTGCTTTCCACACACACCTCTCTGTCTTCCTTTAAGTTTGCAGAAGAGGACTGAGGTAGTACAGCAGCAGGTACATAATGCAATACAACAATATGAAGATAAAGTACAGCCATTCTGCCCAAATCAAAGCTTTTCCTAGGTGAGCTCATCTTTACATCAAGATTCTCATTTAAACACAGGCCAGAAAAAGTCTCCTGGAGACTGATGAGAGTAGACTTGAAGGACTTGATGCTACAAATGTTTCCCCATGCATAAGGAGAACAACATCTCATTTTATTTTTATTTTATTTTTCCTACAAGATGCTGGGCCCCACTGCTTCCTAACAAGTTCTATTTCTCCTTCCCCATGCCTGTCTGACCATTCTCCTCCAATTAACCACTCAGTTATGCGGGAACAAAAAGTAAGAAACAATGACAGTTTAAAAACTTAAGCTCCCCAGCTTCATATGTGAAAGAGATGTCAAAATCCCTAAAGTTGTGGGGCTGCTGCTGGTTAAGGATGAAACAAGGTACTAGGGGAGATCTGCCCACACAGCCCTTGTGAACAGTTAGGGACTCTACCCCTATTTTTGCATGTACCTCATAGATCATTGGAAAAGTGAGAAAAAAGAACAAATGTCAGAGAGCTAGTGGTCTTAGAACACGCCCCTAGTGTTGCAGTTCTTTCCTGGCAGAGGCCTTCTGGTATCAGTGGTATCAATAACAAGGAGAATTTCAGGAAAACTTCACTTGAGCACATCAATAGCAACCACATTCCTCAAGCTTGTAACCACTCTAACTGAAATAGATGAGATTATTTACCCCCTCCTTTCCCGCACTGAATTTCCAGGTAGAGTTTGTTAAAGCCTGAAATTCACCTGAACTTTGGCAAATCTCTTCAAAAAAAAAGGACCCATACACAAATATTTGGCCAAGCAACCCACAGCAAAGTGCATAATGCCAGTTAAAAGTAGTGTATCAGCCCCAGAGGTTTCATCTGAAATAAAATCCTGATTACTTCAGATTCAAGAGGTAAGCCGTGACCTCGTTCTGCATCTCCAAATTTGAAAAAAATCTGTCATGCCCCTAATAATGATGCCTCTTGCTAGAAAATAACAAAATCTTTTAAAAAACTTGCTTATTTTATTTACTTAGATAAGAAGACATCACCCCAAATCAGAAGTACGGTTCTCTATCAAGCAAAAATGACCCATCCCCAAGCATGCAACTGCCTTCTGTGCACCTCTATGCCTGGTGCCGTTTCTGTCTACAACCATTGCCAGGCCTAAGCCTTTTGGTCACTAAAGGAGAACCAGGACAAGGTGAGTACACATAACATCAGAAATTGTATCTATTTCTTGCGTCCTTCTCCTCAGTTTGCCTGGGAACACGAACTTCTGTGAGGGCTCGGGGAGGAGAGGAGAACTGCACTGATGAGTTTTTCATCACACTGCCAGATGGATTAAATAGCCTAACTCTGCCCATCCTTCACTCCACCAGCCCTACTTTCAGTAGGCAAGGGGAGGGGAAGAAAAACCCTTAAAAGAAAAAGAAGAAATACGATTAAAAATAAATTGAAAAGTCCAACTTGTAATAAAGCTGGCACTTGCCCCAGGCTTCAGAAATGTCTGAGACATGACACTGACTTTATAGACACAATATATAGTTTTATAGAGATATATTTGCACCATTTAAACCACGATGCAAATACCATATGTTTGGAAAACACAGGAAGCATGGCTAACAAAATGCAGAATGCACCAACAAAACGAGCAACACTTATCCTTCAAAACTGTCATTATGTAATGTCACTGTTTACACTAAGCCTCCTAACAATGCCTTCTGTTAATATTTTTAATTAATGGGGTGTTACAGAGTTAAATAAACTCATGACGCGTATTCATGAGACTTTTGCATTTTTACTTGAAACCCCAATCATTATTTACAACATTACTGTTACAAATTACAACAGGACTGCTGATATTCTTCTCACTTGCTGTGATACCCAATGGAGCTCCACGGGAGAAAGAACACAACACAGGAAACCATGGCATTTAATTTTGCTCTCATTTAAAAATATTTAAGACAGACAAAACTCCACTGAAATCAACAGCTATGCCAGTGAAAACCACTGTGACTCTGCTGCTGCTGAGGCACAAACAAACAATCTCCCTACATGCATTGTGTTTCCAAATAAAGTTAAATTACTTCTAAAATATCAGCAATCTATGTAACTTCTTATTAGGGTGAAATTACTTAAGCCTTAATTCAGCAAAGTACTTAAGCACATTCCTAGTTTTACAGGCATGAGATGTACTAGTGACCTGAATACGACCACTCAAGCACTTAAATTTAGGCACATGCTTAAGCATCTTCCGACATTAAAAGCCCCAACGAGGAACAGTTCCATGTGAATTAAAGACTGCTTTACACCTTCATAGGCAGGCTACCATTTCAAGTTTGCTATATCACAGGTTTGGTTGCACCACTTACTAGATAACCTGTAAAATATGAATACAAGTGGAAGAGGAATAGTCTCTAATAATCTGAATAACATAAATCATTTCAAATAGATTTTTAATTTACATCTGATGCCTACCGAACTCCTTTTGCCACGTAGACACACACTGGATAACAGCTTTAAAGCATTCCTTTGTGGAGTTTCCCTAAACAGCACTCCTGAATGTATAACTTTATTGCTTATGAGTAAGCATAAGTAAATATAAGGGGAGAGTGCACACCTACAAAAATAACCACTGTTGAATTTTCACATGAGATGCAAGGCTAAAAAACAAACCAGCAAACATATTTCAGAAGTTACACCTCTTCAAAGAGCCCACACAAACCTAAATGATTACTGCACCATCTTAATTTACTTGGAGAAGCAAAAGCAGCTATTGTAAAAAAAAAAAAAAAAAAAAAAAAAATACAGAAATAGACATCCATAGCCTAAAGAGGACTTCTGGATTTGGATGTGCACATAATCCAGGTGATTACATGTCTAATGACCCAGCTTCTGCATGTACATGCTTGTCTCTGCACTCACAACGGCAGAGCTCTAGGCGCCAATGTCAAGGTGCTTTTAGGACTCAGATTTATGTAGTTATTTATCAAAGACCTTAGAAGCAAAATAAAATAAAATCAAGGCAAAAAAAAAAATAGTCTCAGCAAGTGCAACAAAGTGGTAGTTTCCCCTTACCCTTCAACAGTTCAAGAAAATTTAAGGCTTGTTGATGTCAATAAGTACTTGTAACAAAGACATTAGTAATAGCGAAGATAGAGAATGTTGCGTGAATGTTCTCAACATGGTTCATTGACAAGAGATCTAAAACTTGAATTATTAAGGAAAAAATCATTGATTCTAAAATCCAGGCAAAGTAGCCAGCCTATGTTAAAACTTATTTAATTTTTCCAGTGCTGCTTTATTCCTAAGCTCTCAGAGCCACAGCTTTTCCATTGAAAAGCAAAAGACATTTTACGCACAATTTTCCCTCTACTAGAAAGAGGTATATTGTGCCCTTCAGTGAACATAAAATTGATATTATCATCTCTTAGTTTATATCTCACTACTTAACCTTCAGATTAAAAGTTATTAGATTTGAATGACTAAAAAGACATCATGTCACCTTCCTTTCAATGTTGGGAGATGGGAGAACTTGGGGGAAAAGTCTGAATGATAAAAACACAAAGTTACTGGGAGCACAACGTTTTTTTACCACCTTCTGTGACAAAATAGCACAAGCCCTACAAATGCAGGGATCTTGTCACCTTGTTGTAAGCATCATCTACACAAAATCAGACACAATCCGACATCTTACATGGAGTATAATCTACATGTTCAAATGGCCCTTTCAATAACAACAGCAGTTTAATAATTAGGCTTTATGTCTCTTTGGACAAAATGACTCAACATGGACGCTCCCTCAAAGTCTAACAAACACATTTGGTCTAACCCAGTTATGTCAACATGAAACAAAGACTTTATCTTGGATCTGGTTTAGCAGTTTTGTTCTACAGAGATAAGTCCACATCGTGATCAGTGGGACCATAAAACTCCTAATGCAGTTTGTAGCCTCTCCCCACGGGTTTTCGAAATAAGATGAAACCCATCAAACTTTTTTTTTTTTCTTCCTAAAAAGCAATTTATTTTAATTTACACCATGAGATATTCAGAATACTTTGTAGTCTAATCTTTTTTTTATCTAGCCGATTACAGAAGCCTCTTAACAAAACACCAAACCCTCCACTTCTCCTACATCTTCCTCATCTCTGCACAGGAACAAAATCTGAAGAAACCCCATATCCCCTCTGAAACTCACTTCCCTCAGTTTAATTCTCCACATCTCCACATTTCTCAAAAAAACTGTCAAAGGGCCCAATTGTGGCATCCTCACATCAACACCACAACCACCCCAACTGCAGTCAGTGAAAGCAGCTGCAAAGAAATCATTTACTTGGGCACAGGCATTATGTTTCTTATAACTATCACTCTTCTTATGTCTTACAAGTGAAAGAAATTTTATTTTTCATCTGTATACATTCAGTGGGACTAAAGCATAAAAAGTACAAACCCAGTTGCAATTACATATATTTAAAACCATCAATTTTTTTTTCAAAGAAGAAAACCTCTTCTTTCCTTACTTTGTGGACACTTGGCAAAACCACTATTTACTTAAACTCTACAGAAAGCTTGAAGTGACACTTCATAATTAGAGCACAGTTCAGCTCAGAGACAAAGTGAAGAAAAGAAACTTCCCTACAATTCTTTATATAAACTTCCTCCATTTGCATTTACATCACTATTGCAGTTTGTCACAAACACGGTCACCTTGTAACCTTTATTATCAAGCAATCTATGCACTACCTAAAAGTACACTAGACTCCATCAGACAAGCTATAGGTTTACATTATACAAACATTCCAATTCTGCCTGCTCAGCGCAGGTTGTCAATAAATGCAAGCAATTGCAAAACAGCAATGTGTGTTTTTTTTCCTTAAGAGAACACTGATACGAGCCTGCCAGTTCTGCAAAATAAACTCTTTGCAATCTCTGCAACTAATCTGTCAACAAATTACTATTAAAGTCATACCTCCTAAAAGTTCAAAAGCATTCTGGATTAGACAAAAGATACTGAGTTTTATACTCGTGGGGCAGTACTTGAAGTTACGATATCAAAGTGGATCTTGCTATTGATGTGTAGAGGTTTGTACTTCTGCCACCACTCGATACAGCATCTGGTGTCTTGCTGCTACATATCAGAATTCAACTTTGTATTCATTCCCTTTGTTCAATTAATTTTCTTGTTTCTCCGCTAATAATATAAAGAGCACTTTAATGAATGGTCCCGAGGACAAAAATAAAACACAATAAATAATATTTATTTTATAAGCTAAGGAAAGAAAGAACACAACAGGCTAGGACTGAAGCATCAAACCTTCTATTTAAGCAGATGTCAGAAACCACTGAAGCAACTAAAGCTGTGATCATGTACATTAAAGGGCAGTTTGTCCCCATGAGTCTTTATTTCTAACTCCTTGGCAGGCGAGACTCACTCCATCATTACATACATTCTGTCTGAAAAGCTGTTGTTGCCCAGAGAAGTTGTGGCTGCCCCATCCCTGCAAGTGTTCAAGGCCAGGCTGGATGGGGCCTTGAGCAGCCCGAACCAGGTAGGGAGGTTGGAACTGGAGTATCTTGCATGTCCCTTCTAATCCACATTATTCTACAATTCTGTGAATTTCCCTTGCCCAGTCTGATATGCAGCTTGTGGGTAACTGACACCTTTTAGCTCCCAGATGTCTTCCAGGACACTTCAGTGCCAACAGATTTTGTCAGACCCTGCCAATCCTATTCCCAGGTTTCTTGTCCTAACCCCTGGTTCTGACTCTATGGGCACCTTGGGAACAAGCTGCTGAGCCTCACTGCCTCACTCCATGTCAAATACCCCCTTATGATCTCTTCGGGAAGTCCAACGACCCAAGCAACTTGTAGGTCTACTCCAGATTTTATAGGCAGGTCACCAAAACCCTGCCCAAATCCACCTCATCCTGACTGATGTTCCTGGGAGGTGCTAACCACCAGCACCTATGGAGCCAGCAGCAGCAGGAAGGCAACCTTTCTCACATTCAGCACATGCCAAAATACTGCAGGAAAGGGTTTTCCTTCTCTTTCAGTCTAATCCTAGGGAGGGTTTCTCCTATACCTATCTCCACTTTTATCCCACTCTCCTATAGATGTGCTTTCCCTTAAAAGTCACTTGCATTTCTTCGGCTTTTAAAAGTATCTTACTTCATGGTTTCAAATATAAACATCAACGGAAGCTATTTTGTTTTATTATATAGAGCAGAACTGGTCCCCACATTTGCTACTCACAGCTTAACAGTACATTTTACACGATTGCTAATGCTAAATTAATTTAGCATCACTCTGATTTCTTGCTTGACAGAATTACCTTAAAATGACATGGAAAGGATAAAACTTGTCCTACAAGTCCTCCCTGTGTTTACTACAAGAGCGCTCACGCTGCACACTATTCCTTCAAACATACGAACATCTGTGGTGCTCCATATTTTTCCATGATAAAATATTTATGAGTTAGTAAACCCATTAAAACTTCCTAAAAAATCTGAAGCATTGCTGTTCTGCTTTCTCGTAGTAACAAAGCTATTAGTCCTCATAAATTTCACCAAAAAAAAGTGAACCAAAATTCACCACTGATGCTTTACCCAAGCCATTTTAGGTCCAGGTTTCACTGCTCAGCCATGCTCATCACAGGAACACACAACAAATGACAACAGCAAAGCTCAAACTACCCGCCGCTGCTATTTTTTTTTTTTTCAGACTAAACAAGTGCCAGGTGGCAAAAAGAAAAGATTTGAATGAAATGCTCTGAAGAAATAGCTGTTTAATTCAGAACTCATTCATTTGTATTGAAGAAGCATTTTGTAGAACGCATTCTGTTAAGTGACCTGAGAGCATATGTTGTATACGGAGAAACATCTAAACATTATGCTCCATGTTGTATGTGTATCTGTAAATACTTGCATTAGCTGTCTGAAAACAACGGGTTTTTCTTCTTTTCAGCATTTAAAAATATTTTCCAAACACAAAGATTGATATTTTTATGCTAGCTCTGATTACCCTTTCGTTGTTATTGGGTCTTTTTTAAAAAAAAAAAATAATAACTGTTTTAAACTTCACAATCAACTTGCTTTTTAAGAGATAAACTCCATGGAGAAGTTAGTCATCAAAACCAATTAACAGCAGAATTCAAACACAGAACATAAAGGTCTTTTAAGAACTTGGAGAAAAGCAAGCTCCCCGATGATGTTTATTGTACTGGTAGAGGATAAATAAACTAGAAGTTAGAATCTGAACCATTCGAAAGCAATCCCATGCCTGGCAGTCCTGACCCCAGCCCTGTGCCCTGCTCCCAGGGGGCTGGCAGCACTCGGCTGTGCAGAGCACCCTTTGGGGATGTCTGAAGGACTCACACAGGAATGAATTGGTGCCGCTCCTTAATCGACTGAATGGGTGGCTGTTGAACGCAACCCCATTTCACAGAACATTACAATGTTATCTAAGGCAGCAAGAGCCTCCATGATGGCTACAGAGAAGCCCTAGCACAAGGCAGCGGCAGTGAAGGTTAGTAACGCATGGCAGGAGCAGAGGTCTCAGATATTCTGGTCTATGGCATGCACGTGTTTGCATGACCCCCCTCCGTTTCTCTCTGTACAAAACAGCACTGGAAAATTCCATAGCCCTCCTATGGAAAATGCAGCATAATTAACTCATTTTGATACGAAGCCTTTTTAAGACAAGACTTTGTGTTGAACATATTTTACTGTTCCACTCCTCTTCTACTGTCCTATATTAATCAAAGCTGTAACCCCTGTTGTCTTTGCACTACGAATCAGAATGTGCCCCTGGCGAAGAATGAGGGAAGAGTCAACAGGAATTAAGTTTCAGTGCAACTGTTTACTCAACTGTGGCCTGCAGTTATTGAAATTTTATCCGTGGTTTTGTGTGACTACTGCAGTAATGAATTCAGCATGGCTGTGATTTTCTCACTGATGGTATTCTCACTTCAAGCAAAAACCTGTAGGATGGAAATGACTGAAACAAGCAAAGTCCATGCAATTAGTATCAACCATTTTTCTGACTTGTTTAATTATGGCAGCTTTCTTTCTTACAATGGCAAATGGGGTCCCCTGTTCCTCCATAAGCCTTTGACTTGCTTTATTTTTGACTGCAGATTTTTTCTTCTCCAAAACAACCTGCTAAAAAGATCACTGCTCACTTAGGGGAGTTTTAACCAGCTGCCAATCGCTTACTTAAAAGGTTTTAAGAATGATTATTGCATTAGAGAAAGTCAAGGTTAGGCATAAGTGTATTCACCATGGCTCTGGTGCAGCCTTTGTTCCCAAACATGTTCATGATACATGCTCAGCACTTTGGTGTAAAATTTCCTCAGAGGACTTCAGAATTTTATCAGGGAAAAGAAAAAGACAAAATGTATTACGCAGATAATTTACACTGATGATCTTGGTCACTTCCTGGAAAATACACTGATTAAAACACAAAGGCAAAATGCTCATTTTGGTTCCAATTCTTCTAAATTGAAGAGCACTGTCACGGGATGTGTTTATTTATTTATTGTGATGTTTTGCCCCAGCAGATACCTCTGCAGCCTTTCTCACTAACAGGAAACATCTGTCAATAGAGGCTGCTAGGTTGTATTATAATTTGTTGTAAACCCAAGACTTAATCCTCGTGTATTTTCCACCCAGTGGCATATTTTGGAAACCAGTTATTTGTATACAGAAGTTCACCCCATCACTTCTACCAGACTCAACACATTCAGGCAACAGAAGCAAGCCCTGATCTTTGGGTGTTTCCAGGGAAGGATTAAAAAAGAGCCCTGGAAGAAAAGTCCGATATTTTCCTTCACATTAATGACTGCAATGCCCAACAAAACAAACAACAACAACAAAAAAAGCAGAGAATATCATAGGCAAGTCCTAAAAGCATCCTCTGACTGGTAAATATCAAGGATTGGGGAGGGAGTTAAATGCTTCATGCTTTTTCTGTAAGTAGGAGACTTGTAAAATGTATTACAGTACCTGCTGTTGCTGAAGATGTGCTAAATCTGCAGCCCCAATTTCAACTGAAGGTGTCTCGCCGTTTGATCTCACTTCCCGCAGGCTGCACTCTAGTAAATGGTTGCCACCGCTCGCTCCATTCTGAATGGCTGAACCGTTACTTTTTGTCTCAGTCCCAGATTCTTGCATCATGACTCAAAAACCTGAAATAATTTAGGGGAGGGGGAAAAAAAAAAGCAGCTGTTAAAACAGTTGCTGTATATAAGGAGACATGCCCTGTTTTAAATCCTGCCAAAACTATAAACATTTGTCATTTCCCTTCATACAATTTATCTTTCATTAATGGTTCATGCTACTAGTTTATGTTTATTTATCTGTTGGTACAGCTATAATTTTAGTAAGTTAGTTCTGTTCTAAATATAGTATTATTTGCTCAACATCTTTTTTCCCTTAGAGAAAAAAAAATATTTTTGAACCAACACACAGAATCCATAATTAAATTTCTCTAGTTACATCTGGATGCTTTCCTCTGAAAAGGATGAGTCATTCTTTGCAACATATGATGGACAATATCAAAAACTTGATGTACAGTACCTTGGGGCGGGTAGGTGAAACAGCTATTTTGGTTTCCATTCATATCGTGATACTGCTGAATTAGCACCTTTTATTAGCAATTTAGGTTGAGACTGGGATGTGCTGATCACCATCAGTTTTGATTTGGGGCAAACAGCTTCAACTGCTCACAGAATTAGACTTTTTGGCAAATTTCTTGGCTATGGATTTGGTCTATCTCTGGACGCACTACTGCATTATAGCAGAAGCCTACTATGTGTTATTTGGCTATGCATCATCTTACTAGGCAAAACTATTCAGTCCGCCCTCTCAACTCACAATGGATGTCCGGCCCTCGATGCTTTACAACACTGCACCCATCAATTGATTTGCTGGGTCACTATGATGAGTTATTTTACAGGTATTATTTTATTAGCTATTTCCACCTGCAAGGCTCCAAGTTCCAGGATTTAGATGTTATGAATCTCCTTGCTTCCGCCAGCCCATTCCTCTCTCCTTTTGTGCTCCTCCTCTCACCCAGAGGCAAGCCAGCTGAATGCTCCAAGCACGCTGCCTACTCCACACTAACTTACCATATGCAGAAATGAGACAAACACCTCTACCCAGAGTAGTGGCACTTCTTTATTCCAGCTCTGGCTACCTAGGTTGTCTGCTGGCCCTTGGTGACGTTAAGCGTCAGACTCTGCATGCAGACATATGCCCAATGCACCAATACCAGATCTCTCGTTCATCTGGTAGCTTCAGATGTTCATAATGATGAACCATATAGCTGATCATCAAAATGTCGTAATTGACCACGGTGGCTTTGTCATTACCACACTCCAGTATTAGCCTCCTCACTGATTCACATCCGAAGAGGGGGAACCACTCATCAGCCAGACCCTGCTCCAATCACGACAGGATCTGTTTACACTGATGGCCACCCAAACACATGAACAGTGCTAGGACAGATGTTCTGACTGTGTTTAAATAAAGTTCAGCTGGTCTATGGAAACTTACTTCAATCGGTTTTATAAAACCTTCAAATTATGCAAGGGACAAAAGGGCTTCGGGGCTCACTATAAAGCTTCTGTCAACTCCCTTGTAAAAGCTTGTAACCTACTGTTTTCTCAACGCCACTAGCAAATGCCTTTGGGGATTTTTAACATGATCCTCCTTTGACCCAGACTGAGTATGGTGTGATTTCCATTTTCATCCCACAAGTATGATAAAGTCCAAAGAAGTGTTTACACCAAACAAGCAAGGCTGGATTACACACCAGGTGGTGACTGCATGGCACAGGTTGCTTCAGAATAAAAGAAAGGAGTACGATTCTCCAGATAACTCACAAATTGCTCAGAATTTTTATATGCTACACTACCAAAAAGCATATATCACTTTTAACCAGAGATGATAAAAAAGTAATAAGTGGTGTAATTGTTTCCTGCTTACATCCAAATTTGGGGTCACACCTCAAGTGGAGAAAATGGAGAAAATCACATAATTTATCTCAGTAGAAGATCTAGACAAGGACGAACGCCGTGTAAGAATGAGTTAGGCTGAACCTACCCAGAGACTCAACAGTCTTTGACTGTTGTGATGCACAGTCACAAACAGTGGATGGCACACCATAGCCACACAGAGGAAGGACACCCGGCAGAGGAAGGACATAAGAACTGGTGGAAGGTGCCTCCAGCAGATACCACAGTGAAAAGGGATGCTACATTCAACGTTCTCAAGCTGTGAAGTAGAACATTTCATTCTCCCACATACCCAATACAACAAATGGACTAGAAACAAGAACCTGGCTAAACTACTAGGCAGGGTCAGCAAAAGTACCAACCAAAGCTCGAAGATGCCTCTGACAGCAGCAAGAAGAATGTGCAGCAGTGAGGAGCAGATCTATCACTGCCTGGTCACGATTTGTTAGCTTGCCCTTCTGAGCAAAGTATCTCCAGGACACAAAAAATAATTCACAAGCAAACTGATCAAGAAAAGATTTATTGTCTCTAGGATTGCAAAATGCTCCTGGAAAGAAACAACAGTAGGAATTGACGCAATTTTTTCAACCTATAAGAATGAGAAGCAAACAGACTATTTGTAGTATTTGATCACAAAAAGATCACTAAGTTCTTGAGAACCTTTTTCAAGACAAATTTCACATTGTGTTTTACGTTTCAGAGTACCCCAGCCAGCCATGACCCATCATCTTGGCTGCACAGCGTTGGCCCCAGCACTCCCACTGGCTGCGCTCGCACTATGTATCGCATCCAGCAAAACTGGAAGCAGCTAACAAAGAAATGGAGCTAGAAGTGCAGTTTGCAAAAAGGACAAGAAAAGAGTAAAAAGAAAATTGTGACATCTGGACTTTCAAAAAAGTATTTTAAAAGCAGAAGAGAATATATTTGAGCAAATTTTGCTTTAAAAAACATCCATTCACAAGCAGTCAACTTCAATTTAACTTGGACTGAACACCAATACAAAACAAATCCACTTTGCTAAAACACCTCCGATAGAAAACATAATTTTCAGGGGAGAAAAGATAAAACTGTTTATTTCTTCACTGCAGTCAAATGTGAGTTGACATAAATAATCACAGTTTGGTTTGATCATTAAGCGTCATGTCATGAAAATCAGCTTGCGAGAGCTTTCTGCAAGAATGATTATTATTTGTCTTTTTGAGCACACCTAAATGAGCTGAGGTGATAGTACACTGAGGATGGCTGAGATAATTGTCTCTCCTCAGCACAGAGGAGCAGGCCTTACAGAAGCCTATTAGTGAAGTCTGTCACTCAAAACTGTGAAAGAAAAAAGGAAAACTAGGTTGACTTTAAGCAACATGATTAGGTTCTGTGGGAACTGAAATGAATCTTCAGGTCTGGTCCCACAAACGGTGCTTCTCGTCTGAACACAACCCTATGTAACTAGAACGATGCTCAAGAAGCTGTTATGCAAAATTATTTATTATAGGAAATACAGTACTCTACACAAGCTTTCATGACATACAAGAGACCATGTTCTGACTTGAGAAATGTAATGGCAGAACAGCATGTCCATCCCATGTATTTTACAAAGCAGAATGATTCTCTCACAAATTCTGCAAAAGCAAAATGTATTTTTACAGCTTAAAATATATGGGTTCTTACCAGTATAAATATCCTTCTTTTTTGGTAAAAATTCTGTGTTAGCTCACATTAGAGGGGATACAGAATAACTCTTACAATTACTAAAGATGACCCAAGGTGGTTTTTCTGATATGGAGGGACTAAAGCTAAGCTGCAGTATGAACAACAACTTGTAAGATTTCATCCTGAAATCAAGGAGCACATAACAAAAGAACTGTTCTTATACGACTTAATGTCACCTTGGTTTAAACATCTCACAACAATGATCAATTTCTCAAGATTCTCATCTCAACGCACACAAAACCTTTTCTAGCCAAATACAAATCCAAAGCTACACAGTTTGGCCCATCTCAATGGTTGATAAGTTACATTAAAGGTAATGGGTGAAATTCCAATGGTGCAGAATCAAAGCAACACACTGTGCCTATACAGGACAACAGTTGATCATCTTTCAGATGACTTGGACAGAAGTAGAGGTCAGCTAATTTCTTAAGGGCATGATCAACATTAAAAAAACCCCATAGGCTGGATGTGAACATTGGCCAAAGCAAAATGATCTCTCTGAGGACTCCAGCATCAGTACTTTGAGCCAAAAAGCCAGAACCTGAAGCAACCCTGATTTTGAAAATATTCTGTTCTAATCCAATAAAAACAAACAAACAAAAGACAGAAAAAAGACTGTAAGATCACAAACACCTGAGATACTGAAGATCCACGTATCTCAGCTCCACTGGACTATTTACATCAGCAAGATTAAGTATGGAGATTAGTAGGCAGGAGGTGGGCATTGAAGTATGCGATTTCTGCAATTCCTCTACTAGTATGGTTTCTAAAGACTAAGCGGCATTGTTTAATGTCAGCACGAGGGAGGATTTACTGACTGAAGCATCCATCAGAAGAAGGACCTGTGGCAAGCCTGAAAGACTGAGGGACAGATACCTCATCATACACCGAGGTATGCGGCTTTAATAAGCACCAATCTACACCTTTAAGAATGTCATTATCTTTAAAAAAAACTATCCCTGGGGTCTTCTAAGTCTTAAAAATCTTTGTTTTAATATGCTTCCAGATTCAGCCTGGGCAACACATTCAGAATGTAGCCTGTGTGTTTTGAAGTTACGTCCAAAGCTGATAATTTTACTTTGGCTATTACTATTTACAAGTGTTTACGAATACACAATATGCACATAAAGATGATTCCAAATTTCTGTCCCCTGGGATCAGTGCTAGAGCAAAAATGTTGTCATAATACATCCCTTCTTTGTCACATTTGTGAAGGATTTTAAGCTAACAAAAAGTTCCGTCTTTATTCCGGAGCAGTTAATTAAGGTTGACCAAGTCAGGCAGAAGTAAATTAACTTGGCTGATCAATTATTTATATGAAGCAGAATAAATGCCCTTAAAGAACTTGGCCCAGCCATGAAAGGACATGTAAATTAAACACAACACGGATTCATAAAATATATTTCTACTTTTATAGACAGAAGGGTTAATGGTAAAATCAGTTTTAAGTAAGTGATCGAATTACAAGATCTAGTCCTAAAACCTCCAGCAGGCACACTACCCATACACACATGGGTTGTAAGTAAACATGTTGCCTATTTGTCGCAAACAGTTCCCCAAAGCAAGCTCAGGACTAAGTCTGGAGCACTTCTCTCTATAATTGTAAAAAATATCAAACATTCTTCGAAAGCATTTCATGAAAACGCAAGGCTGCAAAGGCAAGATTTTACCTCTTGAAAAGTGAATGCACTCCAAAGCGTGAGCGGCAACGCAATACACAATGCAAGACCAAAGCGGCTTCTTACCCCAGCACAGGTACAAAAGCACCACAGAAGCTGCCTGGTACTTCCAGTGCCACCCATTAGCAGCAACGAGGACCACAATGGCTTTCCCAGGAGACCACTGCCCCACTCACAGGTGGTGCTTTTTAGTCCCAGTATCTTTGGAGCAAGTGCCTTGTGACATAAAGCACCTTGGGCTCCACATCCCAACACCATATCTGAATTTTTCAGGGAACATGCTTTGCCAGTCCCTAGCTGATGCCGAAACAACCATCTCTTCCAGCTGACACCCTAGGTGTCCCTAGATCGGTGAGGCTGCAAGCAGCACCATCCTGCATCCATGAGTTCAGTAAAAGAAAAGAATTCACTACTCGAAATTAAAAGCCTTGTGTAAGGTAAGGCTTTGATCTACCATGGGGGAAGGCGTACAGATGTTCAGCTGCTCATTTACTAAATGACACCATGTCACAATTAACTGTGAATCAGCTAGCTTCACATGAGCAGCTCGAGGGCTGCCACCACGCCAAGTACAGAAATAATGCCGGGGAGGGGAGTCCAAACTAGCCAGGTGGACCAGATGACTTCTCTCCGCCTGTGTTTGTGGTTAGCTCGACTATTAGAAAGAGCCATCCCAACATATGGCATGATTTAACTAAATCAGATCACGCTGAACTCACCAGCCTTTCTCAACTTACAAACCCCTCCGCTCTCGTCACTGCAGATGGGTGAATACCCGTCATGCTTTTAGAGTTTTCAGTAGCCGTCATTTATCCTGCTGACAGGGTGTATTTTAGGTATAATTATGTACTAACTAACTATAGATCAACTGTCAGTACATTAGGGTGCTTTTTGGATACAACTTCATGCTTACCCCTTTGAAGGCCGCTCACCCCCACACTACTGGTGGTTGCTGAATTGTGCACAAGTATGAGAAAGGAGAAGGGGATTCAAAGAGCAATTAAGGATGATCTTTAAGAATCAACCAAAATAGTAAGGAATAGAGCGAGTCAGGCTCCGCTGTCCTAAAAAGCGATGCTGAGTCACGTCTGCCAGCGGCGTTTGGAGGAGGAGAGGCAAACCTGGAGCAAGGCAAGGGAGGAACACGTACAGGATGCGTGGAAAGAGGAAACAAAGAGACAGCGACGAGGTGAAATCCTTTGATATTTCCTCTGCTTAAAGAGGTAATTCAATGCATTAAAATGGATCCTTGAAATTTCAAAGGATGAAACTCACACAACAAAGATTGTCGAGAGTGCTGTTTTCTAGGATTAGAAAAAAAATGTATTGGGATTCGCTATATGATCTTACATCACTGAGCAAGACTGTATATTTGCTGTTATGCAAGCACCATCTTCTAATAGTGAATTTTCATAATTATAACAGAAAGGCGTAAATTTTCTAATGCATGGCAGTTCAAAAAGTAATCAAGAGAATGAGCCTGAGGGCTATTTTAATGTATGCAAAGCTAGTGACCCACAGTAAATGGGAGGTAGGCTTCAATGAATGCAAAGTAATGCACACATACTAAAGACCTGGTCTGATGAGGGACGGCTAAAATTAACACCCAATTAATTTCCGAATTGACAAACAAATGAAACCCATAAATCTACTTTCTCATTAATTTTCTTGTGGTATAATTTAAAGCAGTAATATGAGGGCAAAAACTGAGCATTATCCATCATAAATATCAAAAAGATAGCACTGTAACACCATAAATTATGCATATTACCTGTTGTTAAAAATGATTAATGTATTATCAACTTTATCGTGCACTGTATATGTCTAGACGTATCTAAAATCTGAAATTTCATTTAGTGCTTAGGAAATAAAGGGTCCAAAAGAAATGGGATTCTCTGCAGCGTGTCCTCAGCTTTGCCTGCCGACACAGGCACAGACAGCCCTGACGCTCTCCTCTCATCTGGACTCAGCCTAAGCCTTGGGTTGGTGGAACTTGAGCACATTGCAGAGGTGATGTGTGGAGCCTCCTCAGAGAAGGAAACAAATCACGGTGGCAGCATCGCTACGAGCCAATCCAATCTGTGGCTCCAGCACCTGGCTTACATGGGGCTAGTCTCCTTTGGTGCCCTGTTGAGGCTCGGCAGCAGCAACTGGGTGATGCTGAATCGTGGGGAGGGGAGGGAGGCAAAAAAGGAACAAGAAGGATGAAAACCTGAAGCTGTAACAGAATTCAGTGAGTGGAAAACCAGGCTTTCCTAAAGTGCATGAGCACATCACACTGGCTTCCCCTCCTGTGGGTCACATCAGTGACAAGCCAAATTTACACCCACCTTGAACTCTACCAGGGCTTACGTCCAGTGGCCAACCTCAAGTCTCCCAAGCAGCAGCTGCCCCTAGTGCTGTCTAGGTGCAGACTGCCATGGCTTTTTATTTATTTAACTGTATACAAAGACACAACCTCTTTCACTGTTTGCATGCACAGCCTGCACTGTCTGGGTTCCTTCTTTCCAGCAACAGCCTCTATCGTTAGGGCCATGGGAACCTGAAATCATCTGGAGGCAGCTCAGTGAAAGGATGACTGATGCTTTGCAGGAGCTGAAATTTAAGACAGCTGTGGTGAGGAGAAGGGAAGGAGAGTCAGAAGCCTAATCCCACTTGTGCCACACTGACTTATTGTGAAATCATGGTCAAACAGCTTCAACTTCTTAGAGAATCAGTCACTGCAGTTACCCCTCAGGAATCTCTTCTGCTGAGGGTGTTGCTGACAACAAACAGTAGGAATAAAGAACAAGCAAACCCAAGGAAAATTGAGTGAAACAGATATTAAAAGTTTGGCATTTACTCTGCTTCAAAGATCTAGAGCATGTCCATGAAAAGCTAGTGCACTAGAACATACCCAACTATGGAGACAACAGGTCACACTCCTTTCCTTGAGGTAAGACCCAAAGTATCAGGCAGAGGCGATGGACAACTCAACTGTCCCCGAACAAGCTTTTTTGCACCCTCTCTTCCTTTTACACAACTGCACAGAAGTTACTGCCAGTCTCACCTTGCATAAACCAACCCCCTTTGCAAAGCCAGCTCTTATCTTAAGTCTCTGCCTCTCAGCTTGACAGCTATTAAAATCCATATTCAGCATGAAGCTCATGCCATGGTCGCATAAATGCTCCAGAGATGGGCCACTTTTAAGCGACTGGCAAATATGATGTAATCATTTACATACCATCTTTGCCAGAGTGAGGTTCCCTCCTCCCTCTTGGGGAGAGCTGTCTTTCAGCTGTGAGCTTGACAGAAATCATCCTCACCATCACTGGGATCATCATTTATTTGGAAGGAAAGGAACGGCAGGTGACAAATAAAACCCAAACTAAAAAAGAAACCATATTTTATTATACCATACAACTCTGACTGCTACCATACGGACATGGGCACCATTCACACTAGAAGAAAAACTTCTCCAGAAGGAGGGACATTAACTGCAGCACAGCGAGGCACAGCGTGAGCTGCCCCAGTGCCGGGCTCATGGTTGGTGTCCCTTGGGAGGCACCCACCTGCCCATCCCAGCCTGGGTGCAACAGCGTGCGGGGCTCCCCGTGGTTTCATGTAAAACAGGAACAGAAACCGCAGAGCTGCTCTCACAGCCCAGGACTCATTTGTTTGTATGCATACTGCTCAGAGCTTGCAACATAAACTTTCACACTGTCTCACAGAAAAAAAAAGGTGACCACCCAACTAAATAAAAGGCCAAAGTTGCATTTAGTAAACATTGTTAGTTTATGCTAGACAGCAGCAACACTCTACAATAAGACAATACCAAACCTTGCAAGACCAGGTACTGGCTGTAGATCAATTAGACTCCTACCACCCTTGACGCATATCTCCACTAAAGCTTTTCTAAACTCTTTACCAGCCTCCAGAAGTGAAAAACCACCTCAAAGTCAGGTGTAACTTTGCAATACTTCTGCACAATACAATTTTCACTTCATTATTTTCACTCAGTTCAATGCAATGAAGGTTTGATTCATTGCACTAACAGGAGTCAATTAATGACTGGCTTGTCCACTTACACACTTCAGGTACCTCCCGCTTCCCCTCCAGCCCCAACATTGCTCCAGGAGCCCAAGCGAACAATATGTTTGGACCACTGGAGCAAGCCAGTGAATACAATATATCACATTTTTATGCATATTTTGTTGCTTGCTTTTCCAGCTGATGAAATGGACAACTATTTAATTTTATACTTCAAAAGTTTCTTATAAACGTATATTCAAGATATTTTAACAGATTAATTCACATCCAAAGGAACAAGACACCAGCTTCATACAAAAAGAGTTAACATTTCTTTCTCAAGGTCACCCAAAAACCTTTTACTCCCTTTGTGTGTGAAGCCCTAACAATCTACCTTTAGTGCTAACAGGTCCTGCCTGGCATTTGAAATCCAAGCCCCATTCAGAAACAGTAACAAACAATAATTTTGAAAAACAAAGACAGGGTGAGTGAGTTTTTCTTGCTCATTTGCTAAACAACCCAAAAGCAACAACTACCAGGATGGTGCTCTCTAATTAGGACTCCCAGAAACCAAAGAGCAAACAGCCAGCATACAGAAATTAGCAAATGTAAATGCAGTTTTCCAGTATAAAAAGAAGAAAAGCAGCTCTGTCATCTCACACGAAGGAGGAGATGTGACAGAGCACATTTTTAAATTTGGTATTTTCTCTCCATTCAAACGGTTCTGTTTCTAAAACAGAAAGTTTCCTCAGATGTCCTCAGAAATAAAACTGAAAGGTTTGCCTTTTCCAATTCCATCAAGGGCACATGCATCAATTAAATTCAGCCACAAGAAAAGACTGAAAACAAAAAAAAACCCCAACCAAACACTAACACAGAATGCAAGGTTGTACTTTTGGGGTGATTACCTGGTTCATAGCCCTATATCTTTGTCCTAGACCTTCTAACTCCTTGTTTGCTCCATGCAGGATTTTCTAGCCATCAGCCGTCTACTGCTGTGCTAGTCGTCTTGCAGGAGTGCTCTCTCCCTTCAGAAAAAAGCAAACAACTGGATAGATATCATTACACTAAGGAAATCTCTTGGAAAAACCAAACAACTTGCTAATCTTTCTAGCCCCTTCACCCAAGTTAAAGATAAGCAAAGCAAACCAAAGTGAGTTTCAGCCACATTCCAGGGACAAGCTCCCCTTTTTCTCCTTTATCAAAATCCCAGCATTTAAAGGTTTTTTTCCAGACCTTGCAGGATAAACTGCTGCTCACACCCGCAAACAAAGCAATATTTGTTTAATAACTGATTGCTGCCATGGGTACAGTAAACAAGGGGCCCAGCATTTGTGTTTATGAACAAACACATCATCTTGCAAGACCAATTTAACATTAACCAGGTGGAATAATCAACAGATTTCATAGGTGACACTCGGGGCAGGACTAATGTAAACAGAGCAGGGAGGAGAAAGGGGCCACTCTTAGGGAATCAAGGTTGAGGCAAATGCATTACAGAGTAAACAGCTGGGAAGAACTCAAGACAAACAAATAGTCATTCTTCTGACATTTCGAGAAGCAGAAAGGTTGTACGTTACATACATCAGCTGCTGACCACCATGAAATCAAACCAGTTGGGGACCAGGCCTTCTTGTTTACACAGTGCCATGTTTGCTTATAAACAACAATTTGCTGTTACCAACCTCACATTACTCATTGCATAAACGAGCAGATCAAGCGAAATCCTGTTAACTCTTCTGTGGATTGAGGGTTTTTTCCTCCTCTTCAACAACAACAAACAAAAAGCCTTTGCAGTCTCGCTGTGCAACCTCAAGACAACATGCAGCAGAAAATACATAGCTGTGCATCTGTTCCAACAAAGGGTAAAGAAAGGAGTTGAAAACACCTGAAAGCATTTTATAAAACAAGATTTACCGGCCAAACCACTGATGGAAAAGATCTATTTACATTTTTGAAAGGGAACAGCAACTGCGAAAGGTGGGATTCAAAATTTTCATTTCTTCCCTACAAAAATCAAGCAAAATGACAGCTTTCTACACAACGTGGAAACAACAACACAATCACGTACATGGGTGATTCTATACATACACATCCATGCCCCCAGTTCCCTGTATGCAGCAACACACGAGGCTGAAGTGGGAAGGCATGGTTCAGCCCTCTTCTTCCTACTCTCTCTCTCTCATCCTCAACCCTCTTCCTTCGGCCTCTCATCACCATTCTCCAGTTGCTGAAGATCTTCCCAGCTTCTTTTTGTTATCTCAAGGGGAGCCAGAAGCCCCTTCAAGGTTGTGTTCTCGCAACTGAAGCCTCTAGCCCCCAACTGCTCTCCACCCGATGTCCACCTCTTGGCACCAAGGCACTGTGTCATTAGTCCTCATAGTGACCAAAACATCAAAGTTCCCAGGGTTTGCCTCCTTCCAGAATGTTTTTCTTTCCCATCTCTAATCCCTGTAAGGCTCAAGAAGTCACCCAATACTACTCCAAGAAGGTTTCTGTAACTTCTCTATCCTAAAGGTGGATTTCAGAAAAGGTCTGAACTACACGGAGGCAAGATGGATGGTCCTATTGGTAGGGGTTAATCCATGGCTCCAGGTTACATTCCTACCCTCACACAATCCCTGTGTGTGACCTACAGAAGTCTCTTCATCTCCCTTCTATGCAAAATAAGCTCTTTGAGACTTTGCACTAGTTATACACGGGTAGAGGATGTAGATCTGGTCTGTACCACAGGTCCTTTTTTCTCTCAGCTGCCCTGTGGCCCCTGTCAGGTTCACCACCACCTTCTAATGAGCACCAGCACCACTGCCAAACACCTACTTTTGAATACATGAAGTATCCAAGGTCACAGCTGGCCTCTTCCCTTGTCATTTTTTCACAAGTTTTAGAATATTTAGTGCTTTTCTTCAGCACACAATCCTAGGCATACATGGCTGGCTTTCTTTTTCAAAAAAATATTTAGCCTTTTGTTGTAGTTCAAAAAAAAAAAAAAAGATTCAAACCCATGAAATCAGAACAACCTACTAATATGACAAGTATTTAAATAAAACCCAAATGCAGTATTGTTCAGGAAACCTCATATTTTTGAATACATCAGGTTGACAGCATAATAGCAGGCAGGATGAAAGGTGCAACTGGAGGACGGGGTTGGCGTCCGCACACCAGGAAAACAGAAGTGCTGCCCCATTTCCTGTGCTTCAGCAGAATATTTCTGATGTCTGGGGCTGCCGGGGACTTAACTCTGAATTAATGATTATACACAATACCCTCCTTTCTCCCCTCCCTGCAGGACAGCGAGGGCCAGCCTCACTGAACGACTGTGGGCAGGCAGGCACGGGTCACGGGGGATTCAGATATTTCACAGCAGCTTCAAAAATGTAGACACCGCAACCTGAAGGCTTCTGAAAACATCAAGCTTCACATAAAAGTCCAGATATTTCCCTACTTGAGACAACTGCTCTCACCTCAGCCGCGTTGCCTGTTCCACGCTCCTTTTCCAGCACGTAAAATCACAGTTTATTCAGTACAAAGTAACTACGGTATGATAAAAACTATAAGCATATCATTCAAATGCTTTATTGGTCAAATAGATGGATGCTTTTATTAGTCCAGCCTTTTTTGTAATGGAGTGCCACTGATGACCCAGTGTTAGCCTCATTCTCTGCTATTAATCACACTTCTAAGAGCTCATTTTGCTTTAAAATCTTAAGAAATTGCTATAATTTAAAGACATGGTGTCTACATAATGGGAAATGCTTCACAGATTGTATCATTCCATATAACACAGAATTTTTATGGCAATGCTGACCACGATACAAAGGTATTACAAAACTTGAATAAAATATTTTATGAACAAAATCTAAATGTAAACTTACTTTTGCATTTGTGGTTTGCCACATTCATCATATTTTAATCACAGCCTGCTGGGAGTTGCAGTTTTCAACTGCATGGGGCTTACATAGATTAACACTACAAAAACACTCCCTGAACAAATATAAACAGAACAAAACAAAATTAAATGACAATAAATAAAATAAAAGGATGGACCATGAGAGAAAGACTGTTCAAGCCATATTTAAAAAATATAACACAAGGGATTTATCCGTTTGTTGACTGTATTATCCCTCTCTTTTCCGCACAGCGAAAACAGATTATGTTTACCGTGAAAAACTTCTATGACAAAGTGGAAGCATCTTGCAAACTTACCTACACCAAGAATTAAATTAATATAATGATGGTCTTAACCCACATTATTAAAATGTACTCTGCAAAATGTTTTGACAATATTGACTGCTGCTGGAGAGAAAACACATTTAAGACAATTTCAGCCAAATGCAAAAGCAGAAGACTTCCATTTTTCAAATGTAAAGCAAAAAGCATCTTTAAACATCTTCTTATGAAAGAAAATGCAGTGCAATTATGTTACACAGCAAACACAAAAGCATCTTCTTTTCCTCAGTTCTCTAACAAGATATTAGTACCTCCTGGCCTTAGGAATACTGTGTGTAAATCACATCATATTCAGAGTGTCTGAATTAATTATAATAGGAGCTGGAGAGAAATGTTAACTTTCCAGGTTGTTGCTAAGGATTAGCCCTTGTTTACAATTCCGTATTTATAGAACAAGAAAAATTTGTCAAATGAAGGGCAAACAGGAATGCAAGAACACAAATTTAGCTTTGATTTCAAAACAAATCAGATCTTGCAACCATTCCCTGAAAAGAAAAACCACAGTTTTTAATGTGAAGATGCAAATGAGACTCAGAATATAAAAATGTTTTATAATTCTGTGCATTCAACACTACTAGATGTTATTTAAAGAATTTATGTTAACATTTGTCATCCTCACACAGCAAGCCCAAGATGCTGCAAACAGCATCCATTTAAAATGGAACGTGTTTCTGTGGGGCACTGGGTAGCTGAAGCAGCAAAGGGGTTTGCCCCCAGGCACCAGATTTGTAGGGATTCACGGACTACTCTGAACAGGTTCAAGACAGTCTACCACAAAGAGCAGGTCCCTTGCTTTCAACAGGCTTAACATTGGTTTCATGGAGGTCTGCAACTCCATCCACGGAACAAGTAATGAATCTCAAAACCACTGGAAAGCACACACTGGCTTCCCCAGATGCACTGAGGCTGTGATGTGAACAAACTACCTTTTAGGAAAGGCACTTGGAAGCCCAAGGAAGGTCCACTGTGCAAAACACAGTATTT
The DNA here is from genome assembly GCA_033558105.1 of Coccyzus lansbergi. NCBI lineage: Eukaryota > Metazoa > Chordata > Aves > Cuculiformes > Coccyzidae > Coccyzus > Coccyzus lansbergi. The sequence goes on from JAUMJK010000309.1 coordinate 887,292, forward strand.
CTGCAAAGCAATGAAAGGATGGATGGCTCAAGGCTCAAAGCCCATGGGAAGGGTTCCAGTGAGCAGAGTGCCAAAGCCCTGCAGGGACTCACAGGTCTTGGGCACCTTGGCAAAACTGGCTGGGGAAGTTCATATTGCTATCGTCACTATTGTGAGGAAGCACCTTGGCCTCCAGCATTTTAATTTCTTTTCACAAACAAAGGCACACCCACTACAATTAAGTTGCAAAACCATTTTCATTAGGACTCCTTGCTTTCACACACTTAAAGCCTTCTAAGACCTGTAGTCCCTCTCTTGCTCCCATCAGTGTGCACTTACGGGTGGAAAACTAAGCAAGGGTTCTTTAGTGGTTTCAGTTTATGGAGAAGCAAATGGAAAAATGCTTTTTCCCATTAAAAAAAATGTAACCACCAATTTCTGAGCAGGGTGGCTTGCAAAAATGCTGAACAGCCACAACTAAGAGCATCTGACCCCCCTCAAGAATCAGGCCCATAACACAATAAGAAAAATGCACTGAGCTAAGCTTTTGTGGAAACAGAGTGTCTCTCTGCCTTGCCCTGTCCAAGGGCTATGGCTATCAGATTACAGCTAGGACAGCACGATGCAAGAAGAGAAACCCTACACATAGTGCCTATAAAAGCTGGTGCATAAGCTAACACACAATGAAAGTACCCAACATGCTGGTTTAGCATTAGCCAGAACAGAGTATGTGTAACAGAAGAGGTGTTTTCCTCCCAGTTTTGCCTTGATGTTTTCTTCCTAGGAACAGCTCCAGCCTGGGTCCAGAGCAAGGATCCCACCCCACCACGTTTCTGTGCAGGACACATGCTACCGCACACGTTTCTCAACAGCCACGTGCTCAGCAGTGACACACATGGATCCCAAACACCCAAAAATACAGTTGGTCCTCACTGAAGTGGCCCAATAGAGGTGGGGGGGGAAGTGGGTTTTTTTTTTTTTTCCACCTCGAAATTTCATCCTGTGCCTGAGAAAACTCCCTAAAAAAGCTCTGTCGAAACCGATTTGCTTCTGCTCACCAAAAAAGCACATATGCCTACTTTTGAGTCAGGATGCAGGAAAATGAACTCTTAATCCCTCTTCCGAATTTAGACATGGCTGGAGAGCAATGCCCATCTCTGAGCCACCATCAGAGAAAGCTGGGAGATGAAGAGGCAACAGCAGACAGGAGCAACTGGACACCAGACTAGCCTCTCCAATTTTACTTAGCCAATACCTACAGGCAATTGAGAGCACTCCTGCAGCTGCCCATACCTTTCCCATGCATGATACCAGTGCCACACAGAACCTCCCAATAAACAGCTCTACGGCCCAAAGACCTCTCCAAAACAAGCTGTCTGGCCTGGGACTGGAAAGACTGCAGAATCACAGAATCATTTAGATTGGTAAAGAGCTTTAAGACCATTGAATCTAACCATAAATCAGACACTGCCAAGTTCACAACTTAATCACACAGAGGGTCATTGGGCATTGGAATAGGCTGCCCAGGGAGGTGGTTGATTTACCTTCTCTGAAGGTGTTTAAGGCACAGGTGGATGAGGTCTTAAGGGACTTGGTTTACGTATGATAGGAATGGTTGGACTAGAAGATCCGACGGGCCCCTTCCAACCTGGTTGTTCTATGATTCTACAAATCGTGTCCCTAGGCACCACATTTACCTGTCCTTTAAATACCTCTAGGGATCGTGACCCAAGCGTTTCCCTGGGCAGCCTGTTCCAATATCTGATAACCCTTTCCATGAATTAATATTTCCTAATATCTAGTTTAGCTATTCCCTGGCACAACTTGAGGCCATTTCCGCTCGTTGTATCCCCTGTTACTTGGGAGAAGAAACCAACAGCTGCCACGCTCAGCAAAGGTTGCTCTGTGGTTCTGGAAATGGCCTTTCCGGAGCCGAGTTCCCAGCAGCACGAGGGGTTGGTTACTATCAGAAATGTTAAACACACGATGTGTGTTCGAAATCTGCACTAAAGACAGTAGTTGAACATCTCCAGCTACATGCAGGTGCATGGTCACACAGATGTGCTGGCTCCTGAACACTGCAGAGGCGACACACGTGGTTTCCTGCTCCAAGGGCTCATGAAAGAGAAGAACTCTGTTTACACTCTGTTTGAGACAAGACTATTCAATGTCAGGATGTACCATAAGAGGGTAATTTGCTAAACTGGATTGTATGACACTGCAGTCACAGGTATGATCTCTTCCTTTGGATTACCGCTGTTTGCACAAGTCAAAGCAGAACAAGGAGAGTAACAAAACATACAGTGTATTTTGTTCCACACTGCAGCCACATATTTCAACTGCCTCAGCCAAATTCTTAGAGTAAACACAGCTTTAAAAGAAAATAACTAGAATAAAGAGCTTCTGGAAAGTTCCTACCAATTATGCATGCAAGAATTCTGCTACTGCTTCCTCCCAGCATCTGAAAAATAAACCAAACACCCAACTTCCACAACTATGTACAAAAGTGCTGTTTTTCTGAAACATGTTACAACACTATCTGAGGTCTGCAAGTTGTAACGAACGCATCTTGTTTTGTAAAATACACAGAGGAGCTCAATTAAATGAACAACTGTAAAGGAAATAGAGCTGATAAAGGAATTAATGCTCCGTGTGCCAGATCATAACATAACATCCAGGATAACAAAACCATGTCAAACACGCAACTGCCGAAGACTTAAAAAAAATTAA